>VOMN01125381.1:0-26104 GCA_014899125.1 Orchestia grillus
GGGCATAAAGGCCCAAACATTTTAAAGATATTCAAGATATTCACGATGGATCTTGTCCAAACTCAAAGTAGACACGAATCTTCTTCATACTCAAAGTGAACATGGATTTTGTTCTCCATCTCCACCACGCATCAGTGACAGCACACTCCTCGTCAACTTGCCTTACGCATTCACATGCTTCCCAAACAGTATGCATGCGCTACAAACATTCACCACGCGTACAATTTGCATACACTAAACATACAAACATATTGCGAACATTGCATATACACAATAACTCGCTACACACTCACTACACGTAGCAACCACATACTGCTCACACCGCACCAGCTACGCACACTGCATCATCTACACGCACTCACTATTCACACTCTATACACGCGCGCTACGCACACACTACGCACACACTGCACCTCGCACACCACCAATTGGGACGACGAGCTCAACAGCCGCACTTAAGGTCCGGTCGACGCCGTCGCGGCGCGTCTTCATTGGGTGCACGTCTCGACTCATGAGGTCGGAAGTGGAGTGTGTTTACATGGGAGAGGAGCGAAGAATGTGGTCTCGCTGGCCCCAAGTTGTGGTCGCCCACAAACAAACATAGAGAGGGCCAAAAACGTGTACTCGCTGTTGACCATTGAGTAATTTCGGAACAAACAAGCGTGCACCTTCTCATCTCATGCGGAAGTGTAGCGTGACTGTGCATTTTGCCGAGGGTAGGCGGCGCTCGCTGCTTAATTTTCACGGGTTTTTGGTATAGACATTATTGAAATTCACAAATATTGAGTGCGTTTTTGGGAGCCCTCTGTATTTGATCCTGCTGCAGCCAGGACATTTTGCGTACATTACTTTTTTCGCTCTCGACTAAAATATTCCAAAGGACTCGATATCCTTTTGAGTCCTAGAAGTTTGGATTCTAGATTAAATGTCATACTCAAAATGATTGGTTTAAATGATGCTATTCTGGAAGCAAAGGTAGTCTGCGTACAGCCCAAGCAATTATTTTCATATCAAATACAGAACGCAACCAAATTTGCGTACACAGATTTTAACTTGAAGCTTGTAATACCACGATTCGACCATCTCTTCTAAATCTTTCTGCTTGTGCTATCCAGCCAGAGCGCACCTGGGAGTAGCAGAGGGCTCACGCTCGGCTCCATTAGTAAGTTAACGACATGGAAATTGTAAATTTAATTGTGCTCGAGAAGCCTACGTCAAAAAACCGATAATCCCTTTTTCGTATTCCATATTCTCCTATGAAAGGACCTTGGTGGGCAGGGACGGTGGGTTGCATGAGAGTCAAAAGTCTTGGTAGATGGGGGTGATGCCTTGGTAGATGGGGGTGATCCCTTGGTAGATGGGGGTGATGCCTTGGTAGATAAGGGAGAAGTCTTGGTACAGGTAGATGGGGAAAGGGCATTGGTAAAAAGGGAACATGCCTTGGTCGAGAGGGATGATGCCTCGTTAGAAAGGGATGATGCCTCGACAGAGAGGGAAAAGATCTTCGTCGAGAGGAATGATACCTTCGTAAGAGTGAGAAAATGCCTTGTAGAGAAGGAAGATGCCTTCGCGTATGGAAAAGAGTACAGAAGTACTGTATCAATGTTTCAACTGAATAAGAAAAAAACTTAAAATCTGTCAAGCGAGAACTGAATCAGCATTGTCTAGAATGCACAGTTCATGGAAGTCTTTTCGGAAACGATCGAATAAGAAAATTGAAATGAATAACATACTCGACATAGAGCCTCTTCGACAAATGGGATTTTAAAAAATGAAAAACGTCACAAAACTGAATAACAGTGAAATTATTTTCTAGCACTGAATACGATAACGACTTAAGAAGCACAACACCAATTGGCCCAAAGCCACCTCTTACACCAGCAATTAATCATCCCAGAGAATTCCTGCTGGGAAAACCTTCCTCGCGATGGATAATGAAGTAAGAGCAGAAACAGCGCCTGCAAATTATTTAAGTCGATAGTGTGATTTTGGGAGAAGAGAGAGATGAGAGAAGGATGGAGCGAAAGATGAAAGAGAGAGATAGAGAGAGGGAGGGAGCGACACATGAGAGAGAGAGAGAAGTGGGAGAGGGATGGAGCGACACACGAGAGAGAGAGAGAGAAGTGGGAGTGTGAGGGCTCCTTAATTCCCCTCATTGAGTTACGTGACTTAGAATAAACACGGACAAATGAAGAGGACTTTTTTGGAGGGCTCGACTGGCCACGGAGATCCGAGTGCTCTGAGAGCGGCCCTCTCACCGACACAACCTGGGGCCAGCGGGCGGAAAAATGTGTACAATTGTGCACGAATGTGTACGATTGTGCAAGAATGTGTACGATTGTGCACGAATGTGTACGATTGTGCACGAATGTGTACGATTGTGTACGAATGTGTACGATTGTGTACGAATGTGTTTGGTGTGCTCGACCGTTTCCCTCTGGAATGATACTTCAAATATATTAAAATCGATGGAATGATTCTACAAATGATCCAGTACTATATTATATATGATATTCTGAAATGATACTTTAAATGTATGCAAATGAATGGTCTCAGCCTGAAGGTGCATTCGGTCACAAGTTGTGGCCGAAACAAGCAAGTTTTTGAAGTGACGTAGTGTTCTAGTACCGAAGAAAACCAAATGAGAACCTGGTGAGGCAATTCTAAAGTGGAAAGGGGGCAAATAACGCGCCGAGTTTTCAGTTTTCGAAACAATTGCCAGAGTTCGGAGAGGTGTGTTCTGGTGCAATGAAGGAGTGCGTCAGTCGCTGATTTGATTTAAAGTTTTTTTCCAAGGTTAAAACTTGAAAAAACGCTTATTTCTCTGATATAATTTGATTGCATTTTGAAACGACAGAGCTTATTCTGTTTTTGAATACGTATTAGTTGATTCTCTCTTAAGAAGACGTATGGTAAAACTGAGAAAAGCGAGAGGATTATGATCAATGTATCCCTGAATCACATTTACAAACTGTTGAATAAAAAATATTAAATTTCATTTTACTCCATTAAAGAAACGAGTGACTCATGTTACAGTGAATGCTCCACATTAACGTACTGCGACTTAAAAGGCGCGGCAAGTACGAATCTGACAACCGTGCTTGGACTAAAGCGAATAACAAGGATAAATTCTCTCCATTTACGATCACTCACATTAAAATTGGTTTCAAAACCTCATTACAATACTAGAAAATGAGCTACTTTGAAAAATAAAGACGAGAACCTGTCAACTTCACCACAACTCCCCGCCCAAAATCGTCGTGCCCAACTGAGCAAACTGCGCGCGTCGTCTCCGTGTGTTGCAGAGCGAAGGCATCGCCTGTGCAGAGCTGTGGCTGACATGGCGGGCTTAGGAGACTCGTGCATCAAAATAACGAGCAGGAACTCCAGCATAAATTGACCCTCCGACGCTTAAATTATATTTATCGCTGACACCTATACGATAAGTACGAGCGTGTCCATTTCCGAGGCGCGTTAGAGGTGTTAACGCCGAGAAATATTACCTGTCGCGCTCATGAGTATTCAATTTACCCGAAAGGTAGGATTACCTTCTGGGTATTTGAGTTGCACTGTTTTAGAGGGAGAGAAATCTTCCGTTCTTAGGCGACTTGGCCAGTGAGGCAACGTAGTACTGAAATTATCAGGTGTGCGACGGCTTATTGGATTCATACATATATCGATGATTTGGTTACTTTGTGTCTCCATGTGGGTATGTGTATTTCAAAGATGAGGAACAGAGTTTCGTACCCTACGGGCAAATAAGGTATCTTTCATAATCGTTAGATGTTCTAACTGCGGTTGATTTCTGTAACTGCCGATTTAGTTTAACGCGGGAACTGATGGCTTAATAGACAAGGGAAAATAAGAGTTTTAGAACGCATACTTTATATCCAGAACCGCAGGCATGGGTTGTACAACTTTAAAACTTCATTGGTTCTTATGATAACATTTAAAAAGACATCAAAGTTCTACATTTTGCTCTACAGTAGGGTCAGTCACAATAAAATAAATTCTAGATACCGAAAATACCAGAAAGAATCTGAAGAAAGCGTTCATTTTTTGAAAATGATCGAGTGCATTCACGGCGACCAGCTGTCGCAGTGGCGAGAGTGTGGGCTGTTCTGTGAAGCATGGTGGGCTGTTCTGTGAGGCACGGTGGGCTGTTCTGTGAGGCATGGTGGGCTGTTCTGTGAGGCATGGTGGGCTGCCTACCACAGAAAACTTGGATGTACGCTTCATTCCCATCTCTGCTTCATTCAGAAATGGTTTTTAACAATATTAAGAAATTGAGTGATCCAAACACATCGTTGATATTGATAAATAAGTTACATCGAAAACATCCAACTCTTTTTTGGACAAATATCTGTATTATGTCTGAGAATATTTTGGATTGACGCACATAGGCTTAGATAAGTTTTTGTATAGTCACTCTTGAGTCAAAGATAGAAAAACGGCTCTCATGTACGCAGGCAACAGAGAAGGCACAACGATCAATTTTTCTTACATTTTTGAGAGGCAGGAAAAAGGTGCGAGAGGAGCAAATCTTCATCAGAAAGGAGAGGCATCTCAGTTCTATCGCTCATGAATATTTGTCGAATCCTCTTATAAAGATTCTATATGATTTCATCTCATGGTCTCTGAAATATTTTTGTGTGACCTTTGCATCAACAGAAGTCCCACTTCTGCACCAACAGAAGTCCCAATCCTGCATCAACAGAAGTCCCACTCCGGTATCAACAGAAGTCCCACTCCTGCATCAACAGACGTCCCACTTCAGTATCAACAGGTTGGCTAAAAATACCGAGTGCGCAGGATAAACAGACTAGCCCAAACTCTGAAAGTTGCAGTGCTCCCGAACTTAGGCCTCGGTTACACCAAAGTAGCATTGCTCTCGAACCTGGCCTCGGTTACACCAAACCTGGACTCGGTTACACCAAACTTGGCCTCGGTTACACCAAACCTGGCCTCGGTTACACCAAACCTGGCCTCGGTTACACCAACCTGGCCTCGGTTACACCAAACCTGGCCTCGGTTACACCAAATACAGTCCTCAAACGGGCCGCCTCGCCGCAACCCTCTCCCAACTATGGGGGGCACAAACCGCGTATTGCCTTCTTAAGGAATCAAACGGAAGGGAAGAAATTCGGAAGCATCGCGACGAAATCTTTTTGAGGACTGTTACTTGGTTTTAAGTTGTAAATTCATTTTTTTCATGGTATTTTCCAGTTTTTATCGTGTGTTATTCCATTGTGATTTATATAGTTCGCCAGTACTGACCTCGCTTGAACGCGTGCAATAAGAGTAACGCAATATCACAGGGACGACCAAAACTTCATCCTACATCAAAAATTTCAACAATTTCGACTGGTGTCATTTTTTCAGTCGCGAAATAAGCACAAAACAAAAGATTCGACTAATTTGGGAGGCCACCTATTCACAGCAGTCCAAGCCATTACCAAAAAATTATTAATATTCGCACGTGTTAGGACCCAATCAAAAATTACGACAGCGGGCAACAGCGGGGTAATTACCCAGTCTTAACTAATAACCAAACATGCAGTTAAACTTGGGTCACTAACTTCTTTACGTCGGATAATAATTTTTTAGTCCTAAGATAAAGTGAACAGACGTATACAGCAAATTGCACGGCGGTGCTTGATTGATCCGTAAAAATCATTCCGGGCGCAAAAATTCTAGTCTACCTTCCCTAGTGTGTCCCCCCAATAAGTCTATCACACACTTTTAACATTTTGCCCTCATTGTGGAGTCTTAGACGACCGATCCACGTATCCTCGGACAGGCCTTGGGGCAAAATGCGGTATGGCTTTAGTATTGCGCTATGTTTTCTGCTTTCACTACTACTTCTACTACTACTACTTCTAATACTACTACTACTACGTTTTCTGTACAAAATTGCACGCGTCAATTAGAATTTACTTTCCAAAAATTAAATTCGGATAATTCTGGGAGTAAAACTAGCAATGTTTAACTATCCCGTCTGCAAATAAGAAGGCTTAATTTATGGAACAAAAATTTTTTAGAAATGGACGATCACCGAGAAAAATCTACGGGGTTTTGTCGTAAAATTTGGACTGGTGGAAATGCCTCGACGGAATGCTCAGTTAAACTAGCAATGCTAATTTTTTACGAGAAATACATCAGGAAAATTAGTTATGTTAAATATTCCCATTAGTATTAACACAGTGAGGCTAACAATGTTAAAAATTTTCTAAGGAGTTTGTTAACATGTTAAAAAATATTATTTAAAATCGCCCCAGATAAACCAGTAATGTTGAAAAATTATCTTTAGAATTTCAGTCTCTTCCAGTAATGATGAGATTTGTGCAAATGGAACAGAGAGAATGAAGAATAAACTCCAAATAAAATGTGAATAATAAAAACAAAGTTGATTTACACTCAGAGGCATTTTATGTAAATTATCGCAGCCTAATTCTTTCCTTTTAAACATGAAATGCAATCGTAAAGCATATCTCAATGCTGAATCACACAAAATTTCGAAGTGATAACACAGACATCTTGACTGACAAGCGAAAATGAAACACATATATATGTGTGACAACTGATGGTAACGATGCAAACACAGGACCCATGAAAAAAACTCATCAAAAAACAGAAAACGCGTAACTTCTCCAGTGGCGACAATTAATTGGAAAAATAAGTCGCAAACTTACAAGCTATTCGATAGCGCCGCCGTGAAAAAGTGTCTCTGTACGCCACAGAAGTAAACACGTTCTACGATCATCCTTTCCCAAGAAATCCAGACGATTGAAAAAGTGTCTCTGTACGCCACAGAAGTAAACACGTTCTACGATCGTCCTTTCCCAAGAAACCCAGACGATTGAAAAAGTGTCTCTGTACGCCACAGAAATAAACACGTTCTACGATCGTCCTTTCCCAAGAAACCCAGACGATTGAAAAAGAGTCTCTGTCCGTCACAGAAATAAACACGTTCTACGATCATTCTTTCCCAAGAAACCCAGACGAGAAAAAAAGATGCGCCCAGCTCTTCAAGAGACGTTCCCTAGCTCCGCTCACCGCTGCGTGCAGAATTTTCGAAGCCAACTCCGGGGTCTTCCTTCGAGCATAATGTTTCTGTTTTTGAAAAAACTGAAGTCGCATTCCGTAAGGATTTCTTTTGCGGTCTCCTTCATAAACTCCGGAAAAGTTCCAGCGAAAGTTTGGAATTAGGCGCCAGGTGCCGCCGCGCCGGCCCTGGACACGCCTCTGAAACGAAATATTCTTGGCAGGTCTTGAGGCTGGAGCATTTCTTCTTTTTCCGGCGCTCCCCTCCCGCTAATCCCGCATAGTCTGAAGCTAGAGCGTGGTTTGAATTTATTTTGCATTCGAATATTTTTAAGAAGTGTAGCATTGATCCCAGAGTTATTTTTTTTCTGTGTGCAGTTCGAAAATCAGAGAGTGCTGTTCAAAAACGTGCTTTATTTTACATGAAAGCCTTTTTTGAACATTTAGAAAGGGTATCAATATGACAATTATTGTGGTAACCCTTGTACTGCAGCCCTTTCAACCCGACTGATGTATATGTGTACGTGTCAAAGCTTGTTGATAAAATCTCCAGCTCGAAAGGGTTCGAGTTCAGCATCCATATCCCTTTCTACAATATTTTAAAAGCGAGGAATTGCATCTCAACGAAAGTAACATAGAAGAATGGAATATGTAAGTTAAGATAAAATGTGAATATCAATCGGGCACGACAGGTGTGCCTCTGTAATATTCCAAACCCTGAAGGTTAACTAACCACAGTTTCCCACAAGGAATAAGGCTTCACGCAAGAAATAATGCTGATCCTGCTATGAGTAACTTCTAGTTTGAGCGACTAGCGCTAATTCCTCAGCGTAAACTGACTAGGGCAGATAGGACCCGCATCCCATGCCGCGAAGAGCTGAGGGATCCTACACAGCCGAATGGATGAACAAGGTTAAGGAGGGCATGGAAGGGAGGGCGGTTAATTTTATAAATTCATTCAAGGGGCAAAAGACGGAGACTTGTGACATATTTTACGCTCTAAACAACAATAATAATACACGCGTTAATATTTTCTCACTGCTTTACTCTAAAATTACTCTGAATTGTCATATATATTGTCAGCGCTACTTTAGGGGCGCCTCAAACTTGGCTGTTATTTGCGTTCTATTAATTATACTTTCGCTTTTTGGAAGCTAGAGAACCATCGCGCGGAGCTCCATGAGCGGGATATCGTAAGTCTGGCACAACACAACACGGTAATCCTCCAAATTGACCATTGAAACATCAAGGTAATCCAAGCTTCGTCTGGCTTGAATAATCAAGAAATGGCCCTAATTTTTCAACTTAACACAGTTCAAAAAGCAGCGTCTCCAGACAAACCCGTAATATGTAATTTGAAAATAATGCAGGTCGCACATGTTGACTTTGATTTCGTCTCCATGAGCAACAGGGTTAGGTTTCGAATAAACTTGATAAATCATTTATACGCGCACGACTCATTGGGTTCATGGAATATGAACGCTGTGGAGGTATAGTAGTACAAGGAAGGATAGCAGAGCTTCAGTAACTCAGACTATCTCGCACCGAAAGAGAAGGAACCATTTGGTATGAGGCTCAGAAAATGCGGAATCTATGCACTAGGTGTGTTCCCACTCAAGACCCCCTGCGTATAGAAACAGCACGTTAAGGAAGAGGAAGAGAACATAAAGAATATTAGCAAAGAGGGCATAAAATGGAAAGCAGCAAAGTGGTCACGAAAAGTGGAAAAATGCTGAGTCAAATACGCACATGATTCAAACTTTTTCCAGGCATTGCGAAGAAATTGTCAGTACGTATTTCACCAAAAACTCGACATGTGTCTGAGATATGAGGTTGGGAACCAGAGCTCTCTACGCTCGTCTAAATGGGAATGTCAAATTAATTAGGTCAGAGAGACATTCTTTCTCAAATGTCAGCTTTGAATCTTCGAGAAATTTCGTCACGCCAAACGAAAGATGATGAAAAAGATTTTTCACATAACCCACGAGTTGATATGGTGTACGACATGATTTATAAATTGAACGTTAATGCATCACTTACGAATTTCAATGAAAGGGACGCCATCCGCAAAACTGAGCAATTATTGTTAATCTTTAAAAATGACATACTTGTGAAATGTTAATGACAAGTTTCTTTTTCCGGTGCACTAAACGGGCCTCCTTACGAGTTTCAAGACATTTGTAGGCGTTTTGACGGATTTGCATCTTGAAATAGAACTTTCGTGTGAACGCCACTGCTTGGACGCACGTATTCTTCCAAAAAAGATTAAAACGATAAGAGACACGCGACGTTTCGGTCAAAACTCTCGTTTTTTAACGAGGAAACTCATTGGAGTTGGCCACTGGGAGCTGGCCGCTGGGAGCTGGCCGCTGGGAGCTGGCCGCCGGGAGCTGGCCGCCGGGAGCTGGCCGCTGAGAGCTAGCCGCTGAGAGCTAGCCGCTGGGAGCTGGCCGCTGGGAGCTGGCCGCTGGGAGCTGGCCGCTGGGAGCTGGCCGCTGGGAGCTGGCCGCTGGGAGCTGGCCGCTGGGAGCTGGCCGCTGGGAGCTGGCCGCTGGGAGCTGGCCGCTGGGAGCTGGCCGCTGGGAGCTGGCCGCTGGGAGCTGGCCGCTGGGAGCTGGCCGCTGGGAGCTGGCCGCTGGGAGCTGGCCGCTGGGAGCTGGCCGCTGGGAGCTGGCCGCTGGGAGCTGGCCGCTGGGAGCTGGCCGCTGGGAGCTGGCCGCTGGGAGCTGGCCGCTGGGAGCTGGCCGCTGGGAGCTGGCCGCTGGTAGCTGGCCGCTGGGAGCTGGGAACGCTGGGAACTGGCCGCTGGGACCTGGCCGCTGGGAGCTGAAGCGAAGCGGCTCGTAAATTGGACTCCACGAAGACTCCTGTCGTCCGTCCCTCGTCGGGACGCCAAAAAGCTCGAAATTACGCAAGAAATTGCTACATTTTTTCAACTTCAGGCAGCTCGAGAAGCAGCGACTCCAAACAAATGCATAATATATGACTTGAGAACGACGCCAATCAGACGCGCTGACATTGGTTTTGTCTTTATGTTTTGATGAGGACCAGTGGAAAAATTGCTTAACTTCGTTCAACGGAACTGATTGCGTTGAAACATTTTTTCAATAGATAATACCTTTCAGAGTTTAAGTCTTGATTTAATAAGAAGAGGTATCATCAGCTGTGATCTGTCTTGAATACGTTCCTTAGTCATGTCGTAAATACCAGTCTTGCTTCACCAAAATGTAAATCCTACACTGCAAAATTAGGCCTAACTAACTAATGCTTCACTGAGATCAACGGTTTCTCACGTCAAATTGCTAATCCCTCAATGAGGAATAAAATGAAATTTTCATAACTACTTAAATAAGCAACCTTGCTAAGAGACAAACTTAATTTTGAAAAATTTGTAAGCAGGCAAACCTGTGTGTTGCATCATCGCCACCTCGAATTAGCAGTCAAGATTCCACTGTAAATTTAATGATTCCACAGGGAACAAAACGGAGATTTTCTTCAACATATCTACGCAGGTCCCGCTCACGCTCAAAACGGTACTCAATATCGTGAAGTCGTTCCATCGAAGAGAACTCAAAATTTTGTTAAAGCTAGCTTTGGTCGACGGTTGCAAAAACATGGCATCGAACGATCCAAAAAAAAGTTCAAGTACAACTTCAGAACGCCGAAGGCCCACGGAGCTTTTTTTTGGAGCATGAAAAAACTCAGTCCCTCTTCTCATTTGGCATGCAAATGCAAACAGGAGTTGAAGCGTTTCCATTATTCAGAAGATCAGTTTTTTTCGAGCCGAGTTGACATATCGGCTTGGTTGCAGACGCAAAAACTCTCGAACAAACATGCGGTTGAACATGATAATTCACGTCAGCAAAGCTATCGGAGTACTGTTCAAGTTATTTCACAGTTTACTCGGACATTTGAAGAGTCAGCAAAGTACTGTTCAAGTTATTTCACCGTTTACTCTAACATTTGAAGAGTCAGCAGAGTACTGTTCAAATTATCGTACGTTTAGATGCAGCGTTTACTTGTGCTCACATCTATCAGGAAAATATAGTTAGCGGTAAACATAGTTAACTCTATCTGTTTCCTATACCTTTGTGGGTCATCAATGGAAGCTGAATGGCGTTGCGTGTTCCAAGATTCCGCCCTCGCGCAGTATGGCACGCGAGATTTACGTACACGCGAGATTTACGTACACGCAAGATTCACGTACACGCGAGATTTACGTACACGCGAGATTTACGTACACGCAAGATTTACGTACACGCAAAATTTACGTACACGCAAGATTTACGTACACGGCACGAAGCAACGCAATAAAAACACGAAGTCGATGCAGGGTAAGCCAAAATGATTTGACACATTCGTTGGTTGAATAAAAGAGAAATGAAATAGACAACGATCCTGAGTGTCGTCATTTTCTAAATCTATATATACGTAGTGTAATTTTGTTTTATTTTGCTACGAGTTAAAGCATTATTTTATTCATTTTTGTTCACTATCATCTAGCAAATGTATAAAACCATTTTTCCATGCTCTGAATAACACTTGTTAACACAGCCCTGCATAATTACGCTCATACAGTAATAAACTTGTTTATTTGTAAATGCTGTCCGAGCAGCCTTCGGCTTATAATTTTATTTCAGAAATACAAGCGATGTGCGCTGCTCACAACTGGGAGGGGGTCGATTTCCTGCTGAGCAGGCAGATTTTTGCGGAACCGCGGAGTGCTTCCTTTGGAAAAGGAAGTTTAAGCCTCACATTCCCCACATCCTTCACATTCCTCACGCGCCAGTAATTTTCAAGAGTTAAAACCCAACGATGCATTGTATGTGAAGTGTGCTAGAATTTCAGGAAGACAGGAAATGCTTGCAGGATAAGAAATAGTCACCATGACGTGTCAGGGGAAAACCAGAACGCACTCGAAATAAAACCGCGTGTTAAGATTCTTTGATCCAAAGAATACCAAAATGTTTACTGGGATCGAGTAAATCTGGAATTACTTTAGCCGAGAAATGTGTGTACACGTGGAATGATATGTATTCCGTAGTGGGAGTTTGAGCTAAAAGATTAATTTACCGAGAATTAGCGTACAATGTTCCCTCGAATTCATCAACTTCTGAAATTGACTACAAAGTTTTTACCTTGAATATTGCAATCCAAGCAACGCTTGTTGAACAAATTCCAGTAAGTAGGAACTGGTATTTTCAAAAAAAATTCCAAATGACAACATTACAGTATGCAAAATTCAGGAATTCCATCTAAATTTGCAGAGTATTTCTAATAAACGAAAATAGAACTAGTAAAACATAATAAGCGAATTGTAAGATTACGTTCATGAATTAGGCGTAAAAATAACTACAAAACAGCCACTCAAAAAATATGTTATTCATGCGCTGACTTGAGGAAAAAAACTCTTTTGAAACGACGTTCTCTTCCCGCGACTCCGTTAAGCTTCTTATTTACCTTTCAAAACATCAAACGGGAGCGTCTTACGGACAGCATCCTAACTTCAAACTACCATAAACTTCCCACAACGAACACCAGTCACCCAACACTGGGAATTTTAACTCATGGAGGCCGAGGTACCCATGATGTTAGCCCTCGCCGACGTGGCGAGAACGTGAGAACAATATAGAGAAGCACACCGTCATGTTCTTTGAACAACTTAACTCATGTTCAGCCATAAAATACGTCCGCTGGCACCGTTACTGAAGCCATTAATATTAATATAAAAGACACAACAGTCGTGCTGTTCCGCTGCTGCAGGGCAAGCGAGACTGCGACGTTACAGGCAGAACGTTGGTATCAAAGCTCCATTAAAATAACCATCGTTTGAATGAAGCTCGTTCATAGAAAGGAAACATTCGTGAATAACTCGGTTAATATTGGAAGCCTTCTCGACGCCGCTGTGTCGCTTGTACGCATTCACACAAGTCAAGGGAATTGAAATGCAAGTTTTACGATGTGCCGTGAGATACGGATATTTACTGAGAGGGACAAGCTTTTACAAATTTATTTTTAGCAGCTCTGATGAACGGTAATAACTTTAGAATTACCCAAATTTATGAACTAAAATAGCTTTAGACTAGACACACCGATAACGTTTTGCAAAACCTAGTAACATCGGGTGCACCGCGACGTTGCAGTCCCTCGTAGAACTTAAGATTTAGCTCCACATATAAACAATTTCAAGAGCCAAAAGACAGTCTCACTCTTCTCTTTCGAAGGCTGTTGACCCTCCGCTTCTTGCTTGGAGGAGGACCTCGTCAGCGGTCCCTGGAGAGCCATGCAGACGCTTCAAAACTGCGTGGGTGAATTTTGTAATCACGATAGGGGAACTGGAAACGAAAAACCCTCATAAAAAGACCAGTAAAAGGTTCTCACAAGCACCAGCCACTCTGCTTGAATATCTCAAGAATAAAAATCGCGATCGATCGAACTCCAAGGCTGCTACCACGAAACCGGCAACATTCAGTACTAGATTTTCAACAAATATCCCTCGGATGAATCGAGTTTACGGTGTACGCTAGAAACAATTCTCCCCAGTAACTCATGAGCGAAACTCTGAGGAATCGTCTTTGCATCTGAGTTTTGAAAACTGGCAGTAAATACGAGAACAAAATTCGGACAGACATGGCGTACTGCTAGTACTCGTCGGCCAAGAGAAACATGCATTACCGTGAAGGATTCCTGTAATGGGGGGCTCTTATATTGTCTGACCTTGATGCAGCGTACAGCATGAGGATTATAACGCTGTATGGACCAATTTTTCAAAATTGAACAAATGCATCGAGAATCTCTCGGCTAAAACTGTGTTTCTTGCCCTCTTCTCAAAGGCCTTCTTGCGACAGCTCATTTAAATATCGGAAAAGACCGTTAAGGCACAATCAGCAAAGTCAAGAAAACTTGAACAATCCATCAATTTTTTTAGCCTCCTCAGATAAAACTCAAACAAGCCATCAGTTTTTTCTCCATCCAAAAATCCCCAAAGAAACCATCAATATTTCACTCCACCAAGAAAGAACTGAACAAACCATCAGGATTTTCATCAAGCGAGAAAGAGCCCAAAAAATTCTCAGCATTCTTACCCCATGAGGCAGTATTTAAATATACGAACTACCTAACAGAAGCAATCACGAATTCGGAAGCTCCTGTCCACAACCCTTGCCGACCTCGATGACTATGGCACGCGTAAAATTGCTTGCGAAAGAGAATGTGGGTCGTAACCATAGCTCGGCTCATTGACTCTGCGCCCAGACGCCCCTCAGCGCGGCCAAGATCTGGACTTCCAGCTCCAATAAGCTCTTCCATTTCGGACACGCTCAACTGGAACCGAGAGGCGCAGCCGAGATCTGCCGGCACGTGCGGTCGTGTTGCATCCACGAGGACGTTTCTTACAACAGTAGGCAGATGAACGATTTTGGCGTTTCACAGAGTTAAACAAGAAAAGTACTAGTTTTTGTACTTGTCGATTAAAATCACTGGAAAATTTAGAAAATAGCTACTCGTGATCTGGCTTATATTTCTGCTAAATAAGGTACCCTTATGTCTAATTAAATGTAATTAAGCTGGGAATGTTGCTATTTGACAAAAATGAACTGCATATACAGTAAAGTTCAAAATTAGAGAACAAAATGTAAAATTTCAAAATCTAAAGAAATCACACGTTAATTTCTCTGCAATTTTCCCTGAATGTAGGCTTTTAGAAGGTACGCTACGTTAAGACTTTTCAGGTGAATTTAGCAGTTCACTTATTTTCAGGTGTTCAAAATTAGGGAAAAAATAAGTTCCACATAGAAAAAATTAAATAAATTAATGGATGAACACTAAGCCAGAGATTTTTTTTAACATTTGCGAAAACACTATTTTGGATATGGACAGCAATGTTCAGCCACAAAATTACGCTAAATTTTATCATCGGGTCACGGTGATTTTGACCCATTTCCCCCTCAATTTTATCTATAAATCTTACTGTATAAATACTGTAAAAAAAACGAGTCCGACAAACTCTATCGAGGCAAAAACTTATCCTGTATGTGCACAGTTGATGCTAACCTTTTCATTTTTTATCGGATAAAATAACCATGATATGATTTAATGTTCAGAAGCATGCTCCCTCTTTTCCATTTCTGAACATATCTGGCCGCTATTGTCTTTTTTTATTTACATGGTAGCACGTGCGCACGAATATAAGCAAGTGTCACCAGAGTTTTAAAGGCTTTTACCATCAAGGTATTACCATACAACACCAAAGACTATAATCCCAGTGGGAAGAAGAGATTCCCCGGATTACGTAAGCAGCCCCACGGACGTCCGCACACAAAAGAAAGGAAGAGAAAATTACAAAGACGGAAAGAAAGAGCAAATCACGCTCACTTTAACAGCCTCGAATTAACTGCCCGCTTGAAAACCCTGCAACTTACTGCCTCCGCCTATGGTCACTGGCACTGCACACTGCACTTTGTAAACACTGCAGTCTACCCTAGGGTATGCCTGGAGGGGGCTGAGNGCTTGAAGCTAAGCAGAAGAGAGAGGCTGGAGAGGGTTGACTTCCCTACAAGCCTCCCACAGAAGTTCATGTTGTGAGTAAGTGCATGGCGGTGTTTGGAGTGCTAGGTAGAAACATTCTAGAATTACGAGGGAATGTTTGTTCAACTAGAGGGCGAGCGATAATGTTGCTTGCATTAGTTTCGTGAATATTTTTTTTTTCACTCCGATATGTGCGACTGCAGATCGTTGCGAATGGTTTTTAGTGAAGTTTTATCCCCGGTTGAATTATTCAACGGAGAGACGCAACGAAGGATTGAGTGGCAGTAAAAACAACGAATTATCTAGCAAAAATGGGATAAATATCCATTAGAAAATTCGCCCGGAAATGTGCCTCTAGTTTTCTTTGCGCGACAGGGGGCAAACCAATCCGTCGAAGGCTGCGCTCAAGAAGAATGGCGATATTTATTCTGGCCACAATATTGGCTGAAGACGGATCATCGCTTCAGCCAGCCTCTAATGTTAGCAAAACCCTAAATAATTCTTGCGCCTTCGAGGCCTATATTTTTGTCTCCTTCGAGACGATATGGAAGCCAGCAGCCAATCTTGAAGGAGCGACTGGGAAAAAAGTCTACCAGAATTGGCAAAACTCGCAAAAACATTTGCATAATATTAGGGCTCACTAATGGCAGAATTATGCATCGCCTCCTTGAAAATGTTCTCAAGGCAATAGAAAACTGGAGATAGTTTTTTATTTCATATGTACTTAGAAGCAGGTCAAGTCAAATAAAATAAGGGAAAAAAAAGTTCGTGAGTGAGGTATTGCTAAAAACTCATTTCGAACGTGCTGGAAATAATAAAATATGGAATAATTTACCCTGGCATTCAATTAATATCATGCTTCCTATATCAAGAAGTTAGTGTATCAATTAGAAACTTTTTGATTCTCTCGCTTTAAAGATTAGCTGATTGCTGAAAAACGTCTTTAATTCGAAAAAGTTAATAGACATATTTTATTAGAAATATTTTAATAGATACAATGTAATTTACGCACCGGAGTTTATATAGGCTGAGAAGAATTGAGAAAGTGAACATTTTGTATGAAAATAAACCCTATTAAAAATCATCGAATTTTTTTCTCGCAGTTTTACGATGCTTTCGAAGAGTTCACTGGCCAGCAGTGGTTTGGCAGCGCAGTGGCGCGGTCGCTATGTCTGCTTTAGAGACGAACGTTGCTCCCGAGAACAATTATTGCTGAGATCAGCAAGCGGTCACAAGCCAATTTCTCCCCCATAGAGATAATCTACGCCAAACTGCCAAAATACGTCAGAGACCTACCATCGCTGTAAAGAACTGCCTTAAGACTCCCCTGCAACTGAGCTAATTTTAATGGGAACCAGGCTGCATGAAGCCGAAATAGCCCTGCATGGAAGTTCAGAACTTAGTGACTCCAATGGACAAACACTATATGTACGCGACTGAGGGGAGCACAGTCTTGTAAAATAAGTCCCACTTACGCTAAATGTTACTCCAACGTTTATTTATTAATTGGTGTCATTGTGAAAAGAAGGGCAATAGCGGCAGGGTTGCAAAAATAAAAAGGAAGAATCAGGTGTAGAATTTTGAAGGGGTAGTGAAGTGAGAGAAGCTCAGTGTGAGTGTGGATGAGAGATTAATTGTGAGGGAGAGACTTCAGGTCACAAAGCAGTGAAAAAAACGAAATAAATGTGTTAGAGATATGGAGTTCTGAAAAGAAAAGTTGAAGTGAGACGACTTGACAGCGCTGATATGAGAAAATGCTAGTAAATGCGGGTGTTGATGAAGCGAAGTTGCGTAGAATATAAAAAGTAGCGATAGTTTAGTTAGAAGGCAAGGGCGATGTTACCGCTCACTAAGTTATGTCACTAACTAAAGGTATCAGGTAAACACTTCGATTGGCGAAGGGTAAGCCTGAGATTGAGATACAAAAAATACGTCTGACGAGAAAAAAAATTGGACTGAATAGAAAGTGATGGGGAACGAGCGTCGTCACGCGTTGATGATAGTAGCGAGTGAAAACTGATAAATCTTGCGCATGAAATTACGTAAACGATTTTCAACAAAAAAAGCTGAAATGAAAGAGGTACGAGGCTGTTGGGGCAATAAATGATCACATCACGATTGTGGAACCCATTCCTCTCGGAGGAAAGTTCTCTGAGTATTGAAATTTCGCACACATCAAGAAGACCAGTAGTGAGGTACACGTCACTACCCGCAGTTAGAAATATATACAAGTTCAAATCTGAGAAAAATCGAATCCACTGGAGGCTTTCATCGATCATTTCAGGCCACGTTCGCTGCACATCACTTCAAGCAACGCTGGAAACGGCGCTGAAAACGGCGCTGGAAACGGCGCTGGAATCGGCGCTGGAAACGGCGCTGGAAACGGCGCTGGAAACGGCGCTGGAAACGGCGCTGTAACCGGCGCTGAAAANCGGCGCTGGAAACGGCATTGGAAACGGCACTGGAAACGGCACTTGAAACGGCGCTGGAAACGGCACTGGAAACGGCGCTGGAAACGGCGCTGGAAACGGCAGCTTCGATACCGAGCATCAGCCGAAAATCTGGAAAGCTCAGCCAGCAAATCGGCAACTGTGGAGGGAATACTCATGAGAAGCAACAGATGGTCGTCCTGCCTCCGTCTGGCGGGTACAGATGACTCAGAGCTCGAGTGATGTGATGCATTGCGCTCGAAATCGAAGCTTCCAGTGCCGGCAGACGGATTTTGATCGTTCAACCTGCAGTTCAATCCATCAGTTCCGAATGGAAGAATACGCGAGCTGCGCCGAAGTTCAAGTTTGTATAACATGGTGTTTAAACTTAACCTGATAAGAATGAGGTTATTTTTTTGAATGAATGAAATTTTCAGTAAGGATTCGCTCATATTTGGTGCATTCGTGTGCATTTTCAGCCCATTTGAAAAGAATTCGTATGTGAGACTAAACTTTATTATTGTATTATGTCTTACAGCAATAATAATAGTCCTGTATTTATGAATTGCACAATGCAAGAATGTTGATATAGATTTATTTTTTAAACCAAAAATCCTAATTCATTCTCTTATTAATGAACTTTGTTTTAAAAATAAAACCCAGGAAACTTATTCATAATAGAATCTTGGAGGCTACAAATTTGGAATTCTTCTTTCACTTTTTCAAATTTTTGTGAATTATTGTACTCGTAAATTTTTGAAAAAGTCTAGCTTCTCCATATGAACTAGCAGTAAAAACGTCATACGTACATTTAGTTAACATTCGACGTCTGGTGCATCATTAAATTCACCTGATCTAAAGGAATTTATCAGATGCGCATGACATAAGTGCAGTATTAAATTCACGACGGCAAAAACAATTTAGATCAATAACTCAGACACTTCACGGACCGGTAACACGAGCTCCCACAGTGCCCACCCCGGCGCTCCAGAGCTTCCAGGCAGTCATTAACGGCATTGAAACTTGTGTCGCTCGTACGACTTCACTTGCAAATTTTATAAGCAGCACGGAATTTCAACTATCTCTGTAACTTTGTAAAATAAAAAAAAACGGGTTGTAAATTTCAGGATGGAGGCGCGCAATTGTCGGGCCGCTTTGTGTGGTCGAACCGTCTACCTCGTTTGGGGGAAACAAGCTCACAATTTCTTCTGCGCCAATGGCAACATTCTTGCTGAAGTGTCCCGAAGATTTTCTCGTGGACCATCCCGCACCCAATCAGTCGATCTTTCCATTTCCAGCGAGGTACTAAATGGGGTCCTAGAGACGTCATTATCGGCCGAGATCATCGTTCTGGCGCCACGGTCGAGTCTGTCGCTGCGGAACCTGCGTCATTTTCCAGGGCCGAAGGCGCGCAGACGTGAACTGCGGCTCAGGTGCACCTCAAGTCCTAGTCTTGGACTGCAAGTCTTAGTTTGGGACTGCAAGTCTTAGTCTTGGACTNGACTGTAAGTCCTAGTCTTGGACTGTAAGTCCTAGTCTTGGACTGTGAGTCCTAGTCTTGGACTGTGAGTCCTAGTCTTGAACTGTGAGTCCTAGTCTTGGACTGCAAGTCCTAGTCTTGGACTGTAAGTTCTAGTCTGGTACTGCAAGTCTTAATTTGGGACTGCAAGTCCTAGTCTGGGACTGTAAGTCCTAGTCTGGGACTGTAAGTCCTAGTCTGGGACTGCCTGTCTTAGGATGGGAACACAAGTCCCAGTGTAGGACTTCTAGTCCCAGTGTGTGGTTGAAAGTATCAATTTTGTCTCATATTTGTGACGCAGGTCGTCATGTAACTTACTGCCGGAAGTGTTCCATGATAGCGGCTTCTACTACAAATAAGTTTTCCAGTAGGAAAAAAAATCAAGTATTGTTATTGTTAATAGTGTAAACGCCCCTGCAAAACATACACTTGCAAACTAAGCTCTACGTACACCGACGTTGATACGATATCCAATAGTGTATTTGCATTTGTTCGAGCGTCTAGCGTCATTCCGACGCGAGAGCGTCGGAATGACGCTCACACTTGAGAAATATTGTTCAAGTGTAGTCGATGTTGTAGCCATTGCAAGTTCCTGTAGAGAGTATTCCATGACGAGAAAGTATTCCATGACGAGAAAGTATTCCATGACAAGAGAGTATTCCATGACGAGAGAGTATTCCACGCCGAGAGAGTATTCCACGACGAGAAAGTATTCCATGACGAGAGAGTACTCCATGACGAGAAAGTATTCCATGACGAGAGAGTACTCCACGACGAGAAAGTATTCCATGACAAGAAAGTATTCCATGACGAGAGAGTATTCCATGACAAGAAAGTATTCCATGACGAGAGATTACTACACTTGACGTCGCGGGCAGAAGTGTGAGACCGACACGGAGGCAGCCTGTACTCAAGCTAATCTTCGTGTGTTTCAGTCATCTTGCATCAAGCTTCATCAAAAATAGTAGCATTTCGTCAAACCTTGTTTCAACAAACGAGAGCAAGGTTAAATCACGACTCTAAATACTGTCGTAGTATGCAGATTGCAGTTAGAGATCAAAATTTGTGGCGAGGATTGCTTGCATTAGATGCGATCGTTTCGTACGTTAATGCAAACATTAACACAACAATTCATATGAGAGGAAAGTTCTGGTAGAGTTCAGTATTCGCCTCCTTGATCATTTTCTACAGTCCCATTCTACAAAATAAAAGCCGATGAAAAATCTCGTACACTGGCCGACGGCGCCTGAAATCCCGCAAAAAAATTCTACGGAAAATTCTCGTCTATCCTGAACGTCATGAATTGGTCGCCGCCAAATTTGACGTCCAGCCTCGATAATGAGAGGAAGAACCTTCCGTTAAGGGTTCTAATAAAAATAACCGACCGAATATAACTGGGAATATGTCGAGATAAAATTCCGAGAAAACGTAGTGAGTGGAAGGATAGAGGGAATATAGCGAGAGAAAGTATCGAAACAATTCATCAAGGAGAACTCGATAATGATGAAAGAAATACTGACTAACCAACGAGCTTAAAAACTTGGAGAGAAAAGCAGACGAATTCTCTCGCAAATGCACAAGTGGAGATCATCAAAAACGTCCTGGAAAAACACGACAACCGATCGCGCTGGCTTCATGACAGACTCGTGTACTAAAACATTAAAATCATAGAATTATCAATAAAATGATATGGCCGTCACGACCATCGCTCCTTTCAACAATTTGAACTTACTGGTACAATCTTGTCAAAGAATGTGAGTCAACTCAATTCATTGGAACGCCTTTCTAGCTCGTAGATAAAACGACGATAAAAAATTCAAACTTAAATCGTTCTATTCGGAACAGAAGTAATACAGAATCATAAGTTAAGACAAACAACCATGATATTTGAAAATATTACGCAATGTACCAACACTCATAATGCGACTACAATGCAGCACCGCCTTATGATTTAACAAACGCGTACTCACGCATCAGCTCCCAGCCGCGTAAAGCAGCAGCATCTCACCTGCAAAGAAAAAATTTATTAATAGTACAACTAATATCGTATACATTTAAATAAACCTTACCACAACCGCAAAATTTCTTCAATTATGTCGCTTTTTCTAATGTAATTTAATATACTCGACTTATAATTCCGAGGACAGGGGCTCAATGCGAACGATGCAGCTCAAATACAACTGAAATTATTTGTATATTGAACTATATGCTTCCGAAACGCTTCTCACACAAGAATCTAGCGGTGCAGGAAAAATAGACGTTTCTTGAATCAGAGAACATCACCCAAAATTTAACAAACACTCTTAAAAAAATATTTTCCCACACTATCAGTTTACATCTGGCAAGCCTAAATAATCTCGAAAAGAAAGCATGCAATAGTTTTCACGGAAAATTTACTTCAAAATCAAATAGTTATTCGAAATAAATCTTCTGATAACTTGAAAGACTCTGAAAACACACTTGCCCCATGTGTTACGTCATCGAGTGTGGCCCTGGGTTCGCATGTCGACGGGACTGAAGGCGTAATAATGCTCGCAAAATTATGCCTGGAGTACGGTAAGTGTATTAATGTTATTCATGACGAGAGAGTTCTCTGATGTGGGAGAAAATGGGATTTGGCTCGAAAAATTAAATTTCGACCAAAATTCCATGTAAAATTTTATTCAAAGCTGTGCAGATAAGTGCCATGCGAAGACACAGTGTGCACGAACGTCTGTATATAATTCAAACAAATTTTCATTGCGTTTTGAAACATCGGGACATTTTAAAATTAGTCAAAGATCTTCAGAACGCGATTCTGCTGAGCCCTCACCGTTCTTATTACTCTTTCGTTCGTACTAAAGTTAACTGCAAAAGTTCGGTCATTTGGAAACAGCGTGTGGCCAACGGAAGTTTCGACTGTGAACTGTGATGAAATCCTGTCTTAAAGCTCAAACCTGGATGATCGAATCTTTAAAATTGTGATAGAACTCATTTGCTTTTCTATTTTGCTAGTGCGAAATACATGTCTGAGGAGAAGAAATACCACTCACCTCAACATGAAAATTTTGAATGATGACATTCTGATAAGAAAAAGTTGGTAATGGCGTGTGATGTTATAATATCTCATCAAAAATATGTACTTAACTCCACGCACAGTAAACAAGGTATCACTTATTCCCTAACCAGAAAATTAAATACTTCTACAAGTCCCCTACTTAACTCTAAACGCAAATGAACAACTCATAAAATAACACAACGAACGAAAATTCCAACATTAGATACCAAAAAATCACAAAACAGAGTAAAATACTCAATTATACAGAATATCAAGTCAGGTAGAGACACAGGCAAGACAAAAGCTGCTCCAGGAGCTGCCTCGGCGGTCGGAGGTTGGCCAGAAGATGATGGGTCGCTTGAGGGATCCCCAACCTGATGGAAAAGTTGGAGGCTGGCGCTAGAGGCTGGAGGGTCCGGCAAACCCTCTCCCTCCGGGACGTTAGAAACGACAATGAGACGCACTAAAGAGATCAGCGTGACGCAAGCGTACGCCGGATGAAATTATTTTGTATTCTAAAATGAGGAGAACTCTGGGAGGATAATGGTGATTAGAATGCATTGAGGAATAAGACCAAAGCGGAGCAACGACAACTTCCAACTAAGTAAAATGTATTCAGCGCCACCGGGGAATCGACTTTCACCTGACTATCAAGAAACTGAACCATCAAATTTATCACAGAAAGTTGGTGTGTCTCATGAATATTTGGCAGGAAAAGGAGATGAACAGCACAGTAGTGTGCCACACAGCGCCCTCGAATGCGCACTACATAGCTTCAGGCATACCCATACGAATAGAAGTCTACGCATAGACAGTGGAAATACCCCATAGGGATTGAAGTTCACGCATAGACATTCGAAATACGCAAAAACTTTGTATTATATAAGCATGGATTTTACCTAGTAATAAACTCAGGTGAAGAAAACTCAATGACCAAGAGAATTAAGATAAATAGAAATTTGCGCTTCAAATGGGTGATATTCTTCACAATCGGGGGCTGTAACTCTAAATAAACTACCTTTCCCGGTACAATTACACTTTCTATGAATTACACTGGGGGACGTAATTATATACATTGCGCACACTCTTTATGGCCAGCAAATGAAATCTGCAATACGTATAAAGTTCATAAATCTCATAGCTCTCGTGAAATTCTTACTCGCATTTCAGAAGGTTTCTGTTAAAAGCTAGATGAGGCGTGAGAAAATGCTTCACAAATACGGTAGAAAAGACTACTTCTATCCATCTGATGCACAAACGTGTGCATACTAAATGATATAAAGGTCTTAAATGAAATTCATAAATTTTCATACTTGACTTCAATCAATCAAAGTTCAATTTGCGCAGTAAATACAACATACAACAACTGCCTTGTTGCTCAACACATACAACAACTTTCTTGTTGTTCAACACATGCAACAACAACTTCCTTGTTGTTCAACTTGTTCTATGTGATATTTTCGAGTAAATTTAGGCTAAAAATTTTAAATTAACCACATACTCCAAGATTGGAATTCATCCCCAAAGTACCACAACATAAATTTGCAACTTTAAGGCCTAAAAACATTGAACTTATGAAGGTCAAATTGCAAAATTTACATTGACCATTTTATCATGCATTAAAATTTCAACTTTTACAGACCAATAACATACTTGACCACTTTTACATCCCAGAAATGGACACAAATAACTTCAGTCCTAACTACAGCAAGGGAGTGAACATAAAAGGCTGTTCAAAAGCCGTTCGCAAACTTTCCCTCAGCTCTGAGCTTGCGAGCGTCGCTTCCGTTAGCTTTTCTCGTTTCGATTCAAAAGCGTCAATTAATAAAGTGCACGCGTTCTAAGAGCTCAAAAATGTGGATAGCTGCGCAGAATTGGTGCGTTAGAGGGTTTCTGGTGAGAGACACTTCAGCGTACAGCAACTGGTAAGTTGCTGTTAGTTTCCATAGCGTAGTCATTTCATTTATGTATGTAAACAGGCTAACTCAATATTTCTTTCTACGTTGCATGAATCATGCGTTTCCTGAACCACACATTCATTTGTATCCTGAATTTCAATACTCATTTAAAATAATTTTAGAAGCGTAATTTTGCCTGGTGCCTGTATGTTGAAAAAATCTTATTTACTATGAAGAAAGTCAAAGAAGTCGAATTTTTCTACCTCCGTGAAATCAGAGGGTGAATGGGACAAACACTAAAGAAATGAACGGCATTTACTGAAATAAATATATTTTAAAAGGCAATTTCTAATTTATGGTTCCCAGTTGCAAGGCACTTTTCCAGCTCCTTCACTTATTCTGATATAAAAAGCAGTTATGAAAATTTTAAAATTCGAATTAAAGAGGCAGCGTAACTAGACGATTGCTCTAGCGACTAGCAGTATACGCTCGGAATAGCTAGTTAAACTATCAGACTACTGCGTACGCAAGCAATACGTGATCACAGAACTAAATAAACTGCTAGACGTCGCATTTCAGTAGCCTTAGGAGACTAAGAAAAGTTAAACATAGCACGACGTAAAAGTTAAGCCTAGCACGACATAAAAGTTATCGTAGTATATTTTAAAGGTAACTCCTGACAGACGGTCCCTGACGTATTGTTTCAGCAGCAAAGAAACTCGATCCATCGTCGAAGTTGCCCTGAAATTAGGAAAATTCCTGGGCTCTGTCGGGACATTCCAGAATAGAAGAGGTGAATGGCATCTGCAAGAGAGACTGAAATTTACATTTTCATTTGAACGAATGAGCAGAACGAGATGCTTAATATAAAATACAAGATCATTTAAAAAGTTTTGCCAACCTCTTGTGCATGACTCGAAATTAACCTTCAAATCAC
Organism: Orchestia grillus; assembly: GCA_014899125.1. NCBI lineage: Eukaryota > Metazoa > Arthropoda > Malacostraca > Amphipoda > Talitridae > Orchestia > Orchestia grillus. The sequence continues at coordinate 25,391 of VOMN01125381.1, forward strand.
ACGAGTCATTAGGGGCTTTCTAACAAAGCTCAAGACCGTGGCAAAATTGCGTCATCAGGGACCAAATAACTGCACTTGAAGTTCAAAACATGTATGACGCGCGACTACATGAAGCAAAACATGTATGACGCGCGACTGCATGAAGCAAAACATGTATGACGCACGACTACATGAAGCAAAACATGTATGACGCGCGACTACATGACGCAAAACATATAATTGCACGTCATTAGGGAGAGACCTGCACCGCAACACAGCGTGAACATTTCTTGCACCTGACGTGTTGATTCCGTGCGAGAATTTTTGGGTTACGCACACGGCCACGAGACGGCAATTTCCCTGCATGTGTCTAATGTCAAAATGCAAGAATTTGCACCTCTTCGACACAGAAATATTATTTGTACAGACCGTAGGCCATCGCATGCTTCCCATGTGGCTCGAAAAAGCGGTTGTTTTTCGTTGAGAAAATTTCTGGGTTTGAGTGGAGCAAGAAATAATTGTGACACATGAAATTCATGCCCTCAGAAATTGATAAAGTTCTGAGAATCCCGTCGACGCCCAGTGTTGCCTGCTGATGGCTACTGAAGTCCAAGTTCACTTACAAAATTCTTTTTGTCGTGATGTGATAGCAACAAATTACGTCATCTGAGAACTACACAGCAGACACCGACGCAACACACACGACACACACACACACGACACACACACACACGA
>VOMN01125384.1:0-12041 GCA_014899125.1 Orchestia grillus
TAGGTAATTTATCTTATGGTAAAATCGGCCTCGTTTAATTGAAGTTACTAAGACTGGACTGCTGCCTCAGTAACTCGGAGAATGTTAATTTTTTGGGTGTCACTACGGAACTTGCGAAGTGCATCATCCAACTCAATTAGGGAGAGGAAGTTTTGCAGTAATTTCAGAAAGAAAGATAGCGCGAGGGAAGCTGTCGTCGGTAATACCTCAATCAAGATTAATTACTCAAATTAAGGGAAGGGGGAAATGAATAAAGTTGGAACCGGTAAACAGAAGAGAAGAAAAAAAGGGAGAGAGTTTAAGAAAGTTAGATAAAAGAAGAGAGGGGAAAGCCGACGGAGAAGAAGAAAAGACAAATATAGAGCGAGAAAGGGATGAAAAATGGCCCCGAGAAGTAAAAGCAAATAGAGAAATGGTTTGGAGAAGAGAAGTCGGTAAGCTTCCCTTGGGAAATCCAGTGGAAAATCGCCTAGATGCACCGATGCATCCATAAATCTCTGGAGCATAAAATGGAGTTATTTATAAAGCCCTGCAGGGGAAAAATTCTGGAGAGCTGACGGGAATATCGAGCCTGGCGCTGCAACTCGGGAGAGCTGTAGAGCATCGTACTATTATGGTAAAATGTACAATTATAGCAGTTTATGTAATTAATGCACAATATGCAATAATAGCACTATGTGTAACTAAAGCGTAATGTATAATTTTAGCATATTGCCTAATTATAGGGAAATGTGCAATTTAACGCAGTGAGCATCAATTGAACAATGTATAATAGGCAGGGAAGAATAATTGAGTAATTTAAAATCATCACACTAGTTCAAACAGTAGCATAGTGGGTAATAACTGGTATATTTAAGAACAGCACAGGATGCAATAATTTCACTATGTACGCATTACAGAGTTATCCCCGAACTCAAACCTTGCGGGAAGTTTCAGCAAAATGTTGAGTTAAGATGGAATTTTCATATTTTCGTTTGGTATTCCTGTTAACTTAATTCATTACAGGCACTTTCAATTGTGAGAAATTTACACGGACAACATCAGACTGCAGAAGAAAGCCTTGTTTGCTTCCTCCAAACGGACGCTGGTGACAATCAAAGTTCCGCACACGAGAAATTCTGGTGCTTTTAGTCAGGAAAAATTGAAAGCTCCTTGTTTCTGGCGGCCAAAAATGCTTTAGAAGACGAGCTGGCTCTGGGGCAGAATTGAGCTTCGTGAAGCTTTTTGTTTTCCTCTCGAGAGGGCTTCTTTTCCCATGTGGGTGGGTCCCTTTCTTCCCTGTTAACTATAGCGCATACTCGTATAGACTAAGTGACCATGAGACACCTGGAGTGAGTCTACGGCATTTACTGAGAAATGTAACTCAGTCCAACTGACTTCTTCTTACACATATCTACTAAGGATAATACCATATTTCAATAGAAGCATGAATTTTTTTAAAATATATCTAGAGTATTGATAGAATTTGTGAATTCTAAAGGAAATGCAAATAATTATTGAACAGTTCCTGAATTGTGTGAGAAAATCACAAATACTGTACAAACGAACCAACCAACCTTCGCAACTTTTGAAAGTCTACGGTATTTGATTCGAAAGTTTAACTTACTCTGACGGCCTAGATAAGTGTTAATTTTTCTGATAAACTGGGAATAAATAATGAAAAGAAATAAAATAGAGGTTTTAAAAATTTAGAATCACTACATAACTAAACATGACTTGTTACGCGTTCTACACGTCAATGTGACTTCAGTTTCACTCATGAAGGATATTTTGATGTATATCAATTAAAAACTAATTCACAAATTTCAATATTAAACTAAAATGGTACTTTATGTCGAGAGATCACATAGCAATGCCCACAACTACATACTGCTGCAGCTCTGAGCTAACGAGTGATGGCTGATGAACCAAAATGCCCTAAGATCACTGGGAATGAATTAAATTTTCGGAAAGGGTCGTAAAGTCATACAAATAGGTACCTTCCTCTCTCTGAAGATAGGTCCCTCTTTTATTTGTTTCAATACTCATTGATTCCTTATTCTCAGGTTCCCGTTGATAGGTCATTTCTTTCCTAATTGCCTGTATAAAACAGCCCACCCCAAGATGCACGAATTTGTTGATGCGTATGTGGTTCCAAGGAAGAAGTCGAATCTAAAGTGAGCGGTTTTTCATTTTTCTCGGGAATCCCAAGGAAATTTTTCATTCCACTGTGAAAATTTCCTTTTCATTTCGTGAAAATTCAAAAAGAGCACTTATAAAATTTAAACATTTCTGACGCAGAAACTTAATTAGTGATGACAACGATAGCAAATCAATACAGTTTATAAATGTGAACGAAGTGCATTTTTAGAGGCAGTAATGAAAATTGATAAGACCACACAAAAAAACTTAGAAAAACAGTCATTGGAAACTTCAAGATAAAAACTAATGCTTCCAGATGCATTTAGCTTTGCTAAACCTTCATTTTCTTGAAGAGTTGTACCCTGTTTTTCGAATTTTACATTTTGAAAAGATTCTTTCTATGCAATTTTACAATATGAATTTTTCAGCCGCGATAAAAAGCTTCCAGAATTTTCTCAGTATTTGCGTCGCTCTCAAGTTCCTCGTAAAAGCTTTATGAGCCCATGACCGTGGAATGCACGCACGCACACACGCATATGAACGCACATGACCATGGAACGCACGCACGCACACACGCACGCGTGTCGACACCGACGCTCTACACTGCGAGTCTTGCAGGCAGAGACGGTACAGCGGCCACTGCAGCGACGGACCTGGGAGAGCGCCTCCTGAAATGGGTTGTTCTAACTCACTGGTACAGCTCCCAGCTGCAGTACAGTCACTTGTACAGCTCCCAGCTGCTGTACAGTCACTTGTGCAGCTCCCAGCTCCTGTACAGTCACTTGTACAGCTCCTGTAAAGTCACTTGTACATCTCTCAGCTCCTGCACAGTCACTTGTACAGCTCTCAGCTCCTGTACAGTCACTTGTACAGCCCCTGACAGTCACTTGTACAGCTCCTCTTCAGTCACTTGTACAGCTATCAGCTCCTATACAGTCAGTTGTACAGCTCCTGTACAGTCACTTGTACAGTTCCTCTTCAGTCACTTGTACAGCTTCCAGCTTCTGGACAGTCACTTGTACAGCTCCTGTACAGTCACTTTTACAGCTCCAAGCTCGCACACAGTCACTTGCACAGCTCTCATCTTACGTAGAGGTACAACAAAGAATTTAAGGACCAAATACACGAAAAAATCTAAACTTTTTGAATAGATTTACGCTGAGTCCCCCGCAGTTTGACATCAAAAACCACTAAATAACTCGAGACAAAACATGCTCTTGCTGATTAGTTTTCAAATTGTTTCTCTAGTCTAAGGGTGAAGTAACTTTAGAGGGGAGCTGTTGTAGTGTTGAAGCAGACTTTCTGAAATTTCAATCGAGCTCCGAGGTCACTGCACAGACAGCAGGGCAGAAGCACTGTGCAGTATTTGAAATATAATACTGAAGAATATTAGTATTGTAGTATTAGAATATAGCATTACAGAATATGGCAACATGAACTGCTGGAGCATTTGGAATGCAAGTAGTGTTGTAGAATACGGCAACAGTAATTGCTAGTGTATTCGGCATTATCACTATCACTTCATTTCCTTCTATCACTTCATGTCACATTGTCACGCCATGTCACATTATCACACCATGTCACACTGTCACACCATGTCACACTATCACGCCATGTCACACCATCACACCATGTCACACTGTCACACCATGTCACACTATCACACCATGTCACACTGTCACACCATGTCACACTGTCACACCATGTCACACTGTCACACCATGTCACACTGTCACACCATGTCACACTGTCACACCATGTCACACTGTCACACCATGTCACACTGTCACACCATGTCACACTGTCACACCATGTCACACTGTCACACCATGTCACACTATCACACCATGTCACACCAACAATATGATGTTTCACGAAGACTACAACCAAGAATGTAACCCTGACGAGATCATCTTGTCACATTTTACACATTTTGAAATCGGTGTCTCGCATAACGGAACAAATTGAAGCTTCCTACCATATCGGCGTTCTTCTTGTTATGTAAAATACAAATATTACACCTAATAGGGCACAAAATACAAATAGTACCCGTAATAGTGCACACAATGCAAATAGTTCACGTAATAATTAAAGACCCGACAACAGAAGGTAATCTACTTTTTCGTCTGATCCAAATTGTGGTGGTATTTTTCGCAACTATGTATTCTACTCACATTCCCCTTCATAATTATATCATGAATACGTACGAATACTTAAACAAGTCTTGCACATAAATTCAGTTACATTCACGTGTACAAACGTATTACTGCATAGTGTAGGCGGCTGCTGCCGGAGCATCACGCGTACGGTAGGAAGTCAGGTATTATATGTGTAGTAGAAGGGACGGCAACAGTGTGATTCTTAATAGAAAAGTTCGAAAATGACATGAAAAAATGGCCCCCAGTCCTACTTCATCGCCGCCCTTCGATAATGAACTGTCCGGCGGCGATATCTGCGCATGGGCGCCCAAAATTTTAAATAATCATAGACGCCCCTGCGAAAAAAGAGACTCACGTGTTATGTTGGCTGGACCCGAAGAGCCTCCTCTCACCGTCTCCCCCTCCGTACATGGCAGCAATGGTGGCCATGTTGGGGGGCGGCCCCTACCTCCATCGGGGGGGGCAGGGGGCGGAGCTCCGATCGTCTTGGGGAGCACTCCTCAACCCAACCACAACTCAGACACTCCTGTGACCTACGCCTTACAACCAGGACCTGGTTATGCCTTCATGTTGAAGGTTGTGTTACGCTGGTTGTTGCGAGGCAGTTTCGTTTCAAGCTTTCCTGCAGTCAGCAGCTGATCATGTTCCAACGCAAGCCTGGCCTGATCAACCTCACTCTGAGAGGGTTACTTTAACGTAAAAACTGCGAGTCTATGTTAAGGCCAATGTAACAATTTTAAACCTGCTTTGCACTTGCATCTGTACAGCTGGAAGGAAAGCTTGGGTCAAGCACTCACGGTGAAGGAGAAGCCATCTTGGGCTTCATTATTTCTTAATGAGATCTTCTTGCGTTTCCTAATTTGACAACTCGTCGTACCCTCAGGAGTGTAAATGAGCGCACATGTTTTGCGAGAGTCGAGAACTTAATGGAGTGAAGAGACTTGTGGGTCAAAAAATATTGTTTAAGCAACTCTTAAATTTCCGTTTAAATTTTCTCAGACCAAATCTCCAGCGCTACCCCATGAGCTACCAGGGCACACTCTGAAAAATTAGCAAAAGTCGTTGCAATTTAGAGCTGTGGGTGCGACGGGAGAACTGGTGCTTCGTTATAACTTGATACTACCCTCTAAATGTGCTGCACCTTAGTGGAGCCAGTACCATACTATGTGGTGACCAAGTGTATGTGCTACAACATTCCAACACGTAGTACTAATGTACTCGCTACCCCACTTCTTACACTACCACGTGCTGCTGGATTTGGAAAGTATTTCGAAATGGTCAAAATTAAGAAAAAGAGAAGGCCAAGGTTTTCGATTAGCAAAAGACTAGGGTTTCGATTTTCGACTGACGCGTAGCATCAAAGTAGCACGCCTGCATTGAGAACTGAAGTCAGATCCATCTAAATTACGATGAATAGTGGACATTTTTGATAAAATTGTGATAGAGCTGAGCGATAGTCCCTGAGTGCAGCACCACACAGACCGTGTAGGGGGAGAATAAGATTGGGTGGGTCGATTCTTTCATTTTGTTCATCAACGACGAGCCGACTAGACAATGCGAATTTTGTAATTGATGCTATTTTGAGCATTGTCAAACGGTGGTACAGTCATGACTATTTGCTCAGTAACTCTTTAAGAAGGAGGCCGGCATTGTATTCTATGCAATCTTCATTCATCAAATCTCAACGCAATTGATGTTCACTAGGAGCAGAATTCATGCCGAACACATGAGTGCCCAGGGGCATGCGCTACGTTGACTGGTCACTCGAGCAGCCTCTAACGTCACAGTCTAAAAAGGACATGTCATAACTAATTACACTAATTACCTTCACCAAGGTAACGCTACAGTACGTGAGACACAAATTGGCTACACAAAAATGTTGTCCGTAAAAAACACAGCATTTTAGACACACACGTGACACATTTCATTATAAAAAAGGACAGCGTTAGATGCGAAGGAAGTTAAAGCTAGTTTACAGGGAAAGTACATGTGCAACGAACCACACAATTAAACACAGAGAGGCTCTACGCCCACACAAAAGTCGCTCATTTGTTTATGAAGGAAAACAGTGGTCCCGTTTTATTTCCTGGGTGAGGGTGGGCACAGGGAAGTAGGGAGGCATGCGCTGGGACGTGTGTTTGTCTTCGGGGTATGTTCAGTAAAGACAAAATTAAGGAAAGACATGGATTAGGATATGAATTAAGACATGAAAGACATGGATTAAGATATGAATTAAGACATGAAAGACATGAATTGAGAAGCGTGGCCTAGCAAATGCATGGCGCAAGTGCGTGAGCCTTCCAAGCTGTGAAGAATTTTAATTTGGTGTTCATAACGGGGTACTGGCAGACGACGAGTGACACGAGTGTAAAGCGGTGGTGTTGTTATGGGACTCGTTACATGTACACTGGTGGTAAGTGGTGGTGTAATCAAGGACTTGTTACTTGTTCACTGGCCGTAAGTGGTGGTGTAATTAAGAACTTGTTACATGTTCACTGGCCGTAAGTGGTGGTGTAGTTAGGAACTTGTTACATGTACACTGGTGGTAAGGGGCTGAGGACTTACGTACTTGTTACATGTACACGCACCATAAGTGGTAGTGTGGTTACTACAGCTTGTCCCTGGTTCTAACACAGCTAAGTTCTCGTGAGATTTTGATGGTCTTTAAGGCTTGTTGCTGGGACAGAGCCACGGACACAAACTGAGAGATGTGTTACGTCAAATTCAGAAACCGCGCCGGAAACCGGCGTCTCGTTTCAACGACATGTTTCATCGAAGAGAACCAGCATGAACCCATCGAAACGTTTCAACCTCATCCAGCTTGGAGCATGGACTCGAAGTCACTTAGTGAATGCTGAGCATGGGATTGTCGTCTGTTTCTGATTACGACACTGTCTGAGCAGTGTTGTGTCTGACGACACTGTCTGAGCAGTGTTGTGTCTGACGACACTGTCTGAACAGTGTTGTATCTTACGACACTGTTCGTAGTGTTTCATCGTACGCTTTCCAATAGCAGAGGAAGATGCTCGTGCTTTGTGAGAGATTTATGAAACTTTTTATACTTAGTTCACTGTAAGATAATTATTTCGTTAACAGTCATTATTCTTTCTTCTGTAATAAAATATGATGGGAAAATTATCACTTTCTGTTTGAGTTATGTTCTTTGGGAATCATCTCGAAAAAGCAAAGTGAAAATATTTCAGCGGTTGAGAATTTTTGACGAAATTCCCGATCATTTTATTCCATTCACGAGACGTATTCTAATTCTCCTCACCAGCTGAAATGATTCTAAGAACTTCGTCTTTTTTGAAAGAAGCTGTCGCTTGTAGCTGTGTGCTGTGTGCTGGACACTACCTAGAGATTGGGGCGGGAGGTGGGCTGGCCATGTGAGAACATATCACTGTACTGAACATATCACTCATAGTGTGTACTGAAGACGCTCTTTAGACTTAACATATATCGGAGTACTTGAGAAATGGATGAAAATGCGAACACAAGATACAAGAAATAAAGTGAGTTGCAGGATATTGTATGAAGGAGTTAAGGGTGGAAGGAGTGTGGTGTGCTGAATACTTTGTTGACACACACTGCAACGGACACTGGAGACAGTATTCAAGTGGAGGAAAGTAGACACGAAGCAGGCACAAGGCACACAAAGCGGGGGAACGACCTGCTTAAGTAATAGATTTAGAATAAGAACTTTAGATTGGATAAGAACTTTAGATTGGATTTTAAATGTCTGTCTATATCTTCGAGTGCACCTACGCTCGTAGGCTGGACCGGAGACCCCCCGGGGATGGGGGGGACCGGAGACCCCCCGGGGATGGGGGGGACCGGAGACCCCAACGGAGGGGGGACCGGAGACTCCCCATTCTCATAGGACGGCGGCGGGCGCGACGGGACATCGACTTACGTGTTGTGCGATGCGCCGAACAGCCTCCTGTTGTCGTCACCGATGCCATAAATGGCTGCCACTGCTGCCATGTCGCTGTCCTCCTGAGCCGGGCGGCCATGCGACGCTGCTCCTCAATGGCCACCTCTCCTCATTCAACCAGAAGCTGGAGGTCAACCATGGCTGCCTCCCTAAGTCGCTTGAGAACCACCGTGACCCGCGACTCAGCTACAGGGGCTCCGCCATCTTGCTCTCCGAGCGAAGGCTACTCAAGAAGGGGACCTCGCATGCTGGGAGCAGACGACTCACGCAACGCATGCATTCGTTCGACATAATTTAACATGTACGAGAATTAGTAGGAGCCGTTTTTACGGATTTTAAGGAACGTTTCAACAAAATAGGTTCATTGCATTACTCTAAGCCAATCTGGAAACTGTCCATTAAGTTGCAGTTAGTCCTGTCGACCAAAAATAAAGGACTATTTGAAGTAAGTATTACTTCTCCCGCTATACACGAACACTATTTACAATGCAGCGTTATGGGAAGCTTAACATTCATCATCATACAGGGATACACTTAAAGTCAAGCAAAACCACAAAATACTCATGCAGTAAGTTATTTAACAAGGGATAGAACGGCAAAAATGGTACTATCACACTGGACAAACTAAATAATTAGGGAATTCAGTGATACCACCACTACTGTTAGAGACACATGTTAGTGACAGACAAACACCACAAGCATGGAAGAGTTCAGAAGCACACCTGTGCGTAGGTTTTACATCAAATAGTGTACTTGGTACATAAGACATTGTACACTAGTTTTAATTTTAACAACAATTTACGCCTTTGAGTGACGTTCATGCGGTATCTAATTAACGTCTCTGACAAAGAACAAAGTGTAGTCCATTTCTGTATTGGTTTCCAATTAGTTCTTTGTGAGCGACGTAAATTAGATACCATATGGGCCTCACTCTAAGTCATGTATTGGATCCCCAAGGAGTCCCACTCTACGTCTAAAATTTAATGCTCAAGGAGTCCCACTCTACGTCTAACATTTAATGCTTAATGGGTCCCACTCAACGTCTCGAGTTGGGGGGCGTTAAGGCGCCCACTCCACGTCTTCAGTTGGAATCCTAATGGGCACTTTTTTGTGCTGAAATTTGGATATCTAATATATTCTACTTTGTAACTCCAATCGCTCATCTAGTCAGTGTAAACTAAATACCTATTCAGCTTTTACAGTGTAAGTGTATTCTAAGTACCTATTTGATCTCATGATGCGTCCTATGTAGAACATTTGTTCCCTGGCACGCTCGAGTTTTACATACGGGCACGTGCTACGACAAATTTCCGGCCCTGTACGCTTGGCACGTGACTAAGTACGATCAAACACAAACCTCAGCGGTAATAATTAATGCCTGATTGAGTTCCTTCGCATGTAAGTTCCGCGTCAGCTCACAAGAGGGCTTCCTTTATTGAACTTAGAGAGGGCACCGAGTAGAAGTGAAGTAACGCAGCGTAGGAGACTTTGTGCTTGTATTTTGTATATTCTGCTGCAGCTCAGCCTAACTCATTGCCTCCATCAATATCAGTTTGTCAGCTGCGAGTGTCTTAATGCTACGCTGATTTGACATAGTTTGACTTCCCTAAGTATTAAATAACTCTGAACATTTTCCTTTGAAAGGATTCTTTTCAGACGTCCATGCCGTCTTGTGGTGTACATTTCATCATCACACTATGAGGCGCACAGACTAATGGGTACTGAATGTATTCGAGAATTTAGTGCGCACGTTTTGAGCATAAAACGGTCACCCTGCACAGTGGCAGTGTGGTCACCCTGCACAGTGGCAGTGTGATCACCCTGCACAGTGGCAGTGTGGTCACCCTGCACAGTGGCAGTGTGGTCACCCTGCACAGTGGCAGTGTGGTCACTTTGCACAGTGGTAGTGCGGTCACTTTGCACAGTGGCAGTGTGGTCACCTTGCACAGTGGCAGTGCGGTCACTTTGCACAGTGGCAGTGTAGGTGTCCTTAGTCTGCACTGTGTGTTGACTACTGATACAGTCGGTTCCTAGCTGCTGTGTACTGACTAAGGTACACAGCGTACTGATTATGTACTCTGTGTACTGGTGATGTACTCTGTGTACTGGTGATGTACTCTGTGTACTGGTGATGTACTCTGTATACTGATTATGTAAGTACTCGCCATATAAACAGTGTACTATCTACATAGCTTAATAATTTATACACAAACAACGCTGACTTTCTAGAGTCATTCGGCGCCCTCTGAAGTAGCCCAACTAGATACATGAAGGTGAACTCTAGAAGACCTAGATTTTGTAAGCAGTTTTCACACCTACACACACTATGAGAACGGATTGCCTATCATACTACACTTAGTATGAATCAAAATATGATCTAATGTTATTTATGCCTTAAGAAATCAGTAAGAAAACTCGGACATGTATTTGTGGGAGCTGTCCGGCCAGCAAAATACGACGAAAATCCTTCAGCTTCCGGCTACAAATTTAATTAAAACACGAGTTTACATCATATGTCCCCAACCCCACAACCTTTCAAATGGCACTGAAATAACACTTCGCTTGATCTGTTAAAATGAAACTTTCAATTTTTCATCATTCCTAGGCAACACTCATATATTCACGTAAATTTTATTTTCAGCATCACTTTTAAAACACACACACAAGACGGCTCCCGCAGTCGTCTGCCGTCTAACTCCGCCAGCTGCCGCACACAAGCACTGCCGTCACCCTGACGGGACACGGGTTAACCCGCCGTGTTTAGAAGGACGGGTTCAGGTTTACCATACCCTACTGTACAGATATTCTGTGGGAGGAAGAAAAAGGCATGAACTCACAGTACATACAAGAAGAAATTTTCTTGAGCTTTCCGAGGAAAGGAAGCGAAGAGGCGATAACATTCTTACACAACAATCAGGGAAATGAAATCACTGACATCCACCTTACCAGCGCGTGAGATCAGCTTCAGGGTAGAACAGTGCGAGCAGGAAATTATCACAGGAACAAAAGTTTCACTAATCAGATGGTTTCAGTATCCCTGTCTTCAGGGGTGCCGCATTTTCCAGTCAATAACAGTAGAATTTGCATGAAACGAACAGAACGAAAACGCGAATGAACGGCATCCCAACTCAGGCAAGGGCTGGGAGACCTCGAGACGGTATTAAATAGTGATATTCGACGGTATTGAATAGTAATATGCGACGGTATTAAATAGTAAAATGCGACGGTATTAAATAGTACTATGCGACGGTATTAAATAGTAATATGTGACGGTATTAAATAGTAATATGTGACGGTATTAAATAGTAATATGTGTCCCGATGAGCGGTGTTGTTCAGTCAAGGCCTGATCTGAAGAGAAAGCAGCGCGAGGTCGGCGGCTCGAGTCACACTTACGAGCGAGAGAGTCTCCGTGGTGCCAGCTCTCGATCAGTCTGAGAACGTTAAGGATGCTGTCGAGAATTGCATGTGTAATTCTTGAGGACATGTTCTTAATACTTGAGGACATGTTCTTAATACTTGGTGACGTGGTCATAATCTACTTAATGACGTTATCGTAATACGTGACGACGCTGTCATAATACTTGACGAGGTGGTCATGATACTTGATGATGTAGCCATAATACTTGATCTGATCATCATACTTGGTGAGGTGGTTAAGATACTTGATGAGGTAGTCATAGTAACTGATGAGATGACGTAGTCATACTTATGGTCACCGCTGAGCCAATGCTAGGAAGTTCAAATCCCTATTTTCCTTTCCTGCCGTCCCACTACTGCTACTTCTGCTGCTACTACTACTACTGCTGTAGGTACTATTACTACTAC
>VOMN01125387.1:0-10133 GCA_014899125.1 Orchestia grillus
CACTGAAAAAATTACGTTGAGCACACCTATTTGAAGTTGATTTTCGTCTGATATTCTCACTTTAGATGTAATTCTTGCATTACGTTGTGCAGTTACTTGAAACATTACGCAGGCTAGATTTGAGTTTCCTAAAATTGCTTCCTACCGTTTGGATGCACTTGCCACAGATACGTCGTCTGTGTACAAGGTCATGCGAGGTATGATCTTTCCTGGACAATATGCCCCGTACTTCGTTGAGATGGTTTTAGAAATCTGCCTCGACGCATGAGATGGGCAGAAAATATTTTGAATATTGATATTTTTATGTTCCCGATTCTTATGTACACATATTATACAAAATACAGTTAAAAATATGCATTTTTACCATTTTTTGCCTTAAATTTTGTATAATAGCTGTGCGCTAAGTCTTAAATAAAAGATATTTAAAAAATGACAACATTGCAGTGAGACGGCTAGCTTTAGATGCGCTCTTGTTCTGCACTAAACTCAAAATTTACAACGAATATTTTTCGTTCACTGAGCCATGAATAAAACCACTCAGTACCGTGTGAAACATTGTGAATATCAGTAGTACTCACCATCATGCTGAAACTAGACTTGATGAAGAGCATGCCAATCACTCTCAGCACAAAGTACAACCAGAATGTTTTACTGTTGCTCATCTCGGTTCTCATAAAAGGGTCGTCATTGCCCGCCTTTCTGCAGTAAAATGTGCAGTTCGTTTTAATGAAGACGTCATTTTCTCGTTGAACTTTGTACGGCATGACATTCGCAAGAGGGGGAGAGAAGACGATGTCGTGGCCACACTCTGGCTCCTCACCAGCTGGCAGGAAGCAGTTTACCAGAGGAACCTGCCAGAAAATTTTTCAAATAATAGATTTTGAAATTATCAAATATATCAAGTATGGATACGAGTAAATTATCAAATTATGCATTTTTTATTTGAAAATTATCAAACTTGATTATCACGTACGTGCGACACTGTGAGGGACTATGGATTTTTCCAGTGGAGTTAAATTAGACCTAAAGTACATGTAATTTTCAAGTTAATCAGCCCCTCTTACCTTCCGCGAGAGGTCGACGGATTTGCAGACGATGGCGTACGACTCGTACGGCATCGGGTCTATGTTCTCTGACAGACACGACGAGGAACACGTCTGTAGGAAAAACAGTCATACTCCCTCATTGGTTCCTAACTCTTCGAGCTCTGGACATGTAGATGGTTCTCCAATTGTATTACAAATCTATGTCACTATGTATATTGTTAACATTTAGCCAAGTCTATCTAATAGTGTCAATGAGAACTTTGTCGATAAGTGTGTTCAGTCAGCGTAATACTGTGCACACAATATATTCTTGATTAGTGTTCCAAAATTGTCAGCTAGTTTTATGCGTGAGGAAATGTAAATTTAAATAATTCTGAGCAAATACAACATGTAACCGTGACTGAGAGGGCCTTGTAACAGTTGAATGGATTTGAAAATGCTTTCTGTTGCCTACTACATGAACTAAAATACTCGTAAATATGCAACAAAACACTAACATTCGCCGTTACTCAGTTCCTGACACAACATGATTCATATTAGTGTTCATAAAGGCAAGCCAACACTCGTATATGAAGCTTAAGTTTAGTTTATACGAGCCCTAAAGAAGGTGATGTCATTTTATTGATGAAACGAATACCGAGACTGCAAAATTAATTCCCTGAAGTTACTCAATACTTCCGATGTAGCAAGTGTTTTACGTCCAAAACATCTGGGTACATTTAAATTTGTCATTCGTGAACCGATTGACTAAGACGACTTAACAAAGGCTTCAGTACGTTCCAGCGAGATCAAATTATTTAATTAACCTTTCGGAGAAATGCAGTTCTCTCCCAAAATATACTAATATTTTATTCGTTTTTGATAAATCCGGGGTAATCGGTTCAATTTTTTTAATTCTAGAGAGGACTGTATAGGCCTAGGTCAATTTCGTTAACTAAGAAGATCAATAATTTTCATTAAATAGTAAGGAATTGACGAAACGCTAAGACACGTAGCGGTTAGTCAACTCACTTACACTGACATTTATTATGTTCATCAGCGTTGATTTTCTTCGAGATGATTCACTTCCCGCTTTGGAATGGCAACAGATCATTCGACCGTTTTTCCCTTTTTTACCCAAATTAACGCAATGGTCGCGTAAGAACCGTTGCATCACTATAGCACCCCAGGCCTTCAAACACGACTCTCTGAATTCTCAAGCATCAAATTAATATTACGATAAGGCTGTATTCATCTCTGTGCAAAAACCAGCTGCAACCCTATGTAAGTATGCAATAACCCTGGATTTAGCATGGTATCAAAAGGATACCAGCAGCATTCTTACAAAAAGTACCGTCAGGTCTTTCTGGTAAATAAAGAGTTAAATTCGAGACTCACGAAGGGTTCATCTGTAGGGTCGGCGGGTCGGCAGTCAATGTGGCTGAGTGCAACACCCGACGTGTTGAAAGTCAACGATGTGACCACCGCGCTCTCCAGAGGTGCGATGAAGGCGCTACTCAAGGTCAGTACGAGGGCCAAGATGATGTTGGTCATTAAAACTGCTTTGAATTTCGCTGTCCTGTCAGCTATTATGCCTGTAAATGAATGATAGGACTCAGGACAAGGGTCGGCAACCAATGGCGTGTGAGCCGTTACGTTGTCTTAGAACGTGCACGCATTAAGTTGTATTTAGTGATGGTAGAATATTAAATTGGGGCTCACATAAATACTTTCGAAAACATTCAACTTTCATGGATCTCTGAACCCAAAAGGTTCCTGACCCCTGGTGTAGGGTAAACACTTCGAGAAATAAATAGGTAGTAAAATTCCATTACATACTACTACGCAGTTGTTTCTCACTTACTTGGTTGGTCCTTCTAACACGCTGTTAAGGATCTAAATAGAAGAAAACTCCCGAGACTGTATCCGTAAACTAATAGCGAAACTATCGCATAAGGCAGTCCGTAACAATGATACTGAAAATAACGTTATTTCATCAGATTTACCGTAAATAAAAGGGAATCTTAAGAAGTTAACATCAGTAGTTCAGCTATTTTTGGTGGGTCGCATCTACTAGTACCCACATTAAGATTCAAAATGAAACACCTTTTCTTCGCTTTCACTCCTTATTTCGAACTTAGGTATCAATTTCGCTCTAAATATTAGTTCATTTCTATTATAATTTTCAAAGAGATCCATTAAAAAACTAGTTAAATAATTTCCTCAGATTTTTCCAGAATTTCGGATTCCATTTTTCGCCCATTACGAATTTTATATCTAAAACAATAATTATTTTTATTTCCTGGTAAGTATATTTCACTAACCTTACGTTGCCGAAACAGAAGCTAGGAGTAACAGAGAAATTTACATTCAATAAAACACAAAATGTTTATAACCAACCCTTACATTTTCCCTACCTCATGAAGACTACGGAGTCAATTTAATATTATTTGAGCTTTCTCACTTCATGCACTTCTGTGGACTCTTAACACGTTGACTCCAAAGTGGGTCATATATGGTACACGCGATCATCTAACCTAATCTAATGTAACCAAAGCACTATCATGTATAAATACAAATTTTCGAGTTTTCTTCAAATTCGTGTTCATCAATCGAATAAGCTAGTTCTGATTAGAAAGAAAATTAATAGAGTAACCAAATTTGTGAAACCAAAATCCTTCATTTTTAAATTCACAGTAGAGATATTTGTCGGCATGTAATTTTACCTTTGTGGAGAATCGGAGTCAACGTGTTAAATCAGAGCATTAATATTGCACGCTTGCCCCTACCCTCAGACCCGCGCCAAAATTGCAACCTAGAGTTTATTAATTTTAGGTTAGGTTAGTTCTCAAGTTAGGAGACCCTAGTCAGTGTAGTTAGGCTCATGTATACACTCTCGTACCTCTACCCTCAATGAGCCCTGATCGAACCCATTAGCTTCAATGAGTTTTGTTTGAAGCCTTGATCTTCAATTATTCCAGCGAATCAGAACACCAGCGATAATGGACCGGGGTAATTACATCATCGTTAAGTAACTAATGGTCCGTAAGAATACATTATTTACGAGGTAGGTAAAGCTCAAGTTTTATCACCGTTGGTATCGATGCTTTATTTAAGCTCTAAAAATAGAGATTTTAAAAATATGGCATGTAGTTCTAAAATGAGATCTCTTTATCTCAACAAATTGGAACCCAGACACAGATTAATGTGTTCGCTTTTTAGCTATATAAATATTTCAAAAGGACCAATAATCCAACCGACCTACTCCACGCAACATGTGTAGACAATATAGCTGCAGTGTGAAATAAAGTGAACTGATAAAACTGCATTATACTAATCCACATTACATAGGTTTTTTCATGTTTTCCATATTTACTTTGTCACGAGAATTACACATCATCAGCAATAAATTACTAAAAACGTGGATAATAAAACTTAGATTTTAGCATCCATGACAAGATGCTGCAGATATTATAGATATTATATAGGTAAAACTGATCTAGGTTGCATGTCACATTCTTTGTTTGCTTTTTATTTTTGTATGAACACCATAATTTGGTTGTAGGAGTTTAATGCTAGCAAACGATGAAAGACCATTTACACTAAATATTAACAAACAAAAATTTCACGTCAATCTTCGGATAAAAATTTGCTAGGTGCAGTCTCAGGATAACACGTCTAACATTTTTATGCAAACGTACGATCTCATGAACAAGAAATCTAAAAATCATATCCTTTGTCTGGAAAAATACTCATAGTAATTAATTGTTACCCTTTGTTCCTGAGGAAGCATAACATGAGTATTATTTCACTGAAACTCCTACATCTGATATACACGTGTGGATAAAATGGAGTATTGAAACCGAGTTCTTACTTTTACGAGTCCTGCAACTTCACACCCTGGAGTTATAAAATGTTTCACAAGGTCATTCCGTACGCTGAAGTCTGTAGTTTTGGAGGTCAGATTGAGCGGAAATTCTCATTTCGTTACGTGATGGTGAGGCTCGTGCAATCCTTCGAGGTTTTTCAATAAATTGAACAAATATTTTATGGTATTTTCGCAAAAACGTTCCGATTCGTGTACGACTGAGATAAAGCTTTCACGGAAATGTTACTGTTGGTGCGTAACTAGGATTACAACGTTACTAAAATGTCTCAATTGGTGCACGACTGAGATAACATTTCTACTAAAATGCCTCAATTGGTGCACGACAGAAATGACATTTTTACAAAAATGTCTCAATTGGTGCACGATAGAGATGATATTTCTACTAAAATGCCTCAATTGGTGCACAACAGAAATGACATTTTTACAAAAATGTCTCCATTGGTGCACGATAGAGATGATATTTTTACTAAAATGTCTCAATTGGTGCACTACTAAGGTGATATTTTTACTAAAATGGCCTCTTTGGTGTACGATTAAAATCAAGAAACTAACCAAGTCTTCGTATATGCAAAATAAAGTGTAATTAGCGTATGCAAAACTCGTCTCTGATTGAACTATGTTACAGCCTGAATTAATTAAATAAATGTAAAAGTGTTTAAAAATACGTATCATCTAAGGATTAGGCACGCAAACCTAATTTTCGTCATTCATTTTTTCGTATTATTTCATTAATTTAACCTTTTATCAGAACTTGAATCTATCAGCCTATATATCGAAAACTAGGGGTATTAGGAAAAAATAACACACATCATTGAATTCAGTACAGTACATCAAAATCATCTTCAATCAGTCCTCTTTTTACGACACCTTGACTAAAAAATTATTTCGTTGGCAGGTGTTGACGGTACTCCTTGCAGCTGATAAAGGAGTACGGTTACGTGAGAAGTGATAGTTCCTTCTGGTCCAATAAGTCACCGTCATTTTTTAAATTCTACTTCATCACGGTAATTGAGATGAAACGTAACCGTGTGAACAAACATCGTTACTGATATAATAAATTAGACCGTCAATGACGTTGAAGATAACGTTCCCCAGCGGTGCACAAAGTCTTCGTATTTCGTAAACACGTTCTGTTTTCGAGAGTTTCCGATTACGCACATTGCGCTGCCACCACTAAGCTCGCATGAACGTATTTGAAATGTGAAACACGACAATAGTAGGTAATAAAATACAAGGTAATAAAGCATTATTATCACGGGAAAATGTTTCGAAATAAAATGTCATTATTTGTAGGTTATAAAATATTATTGCCTACCTATTTTAGGGAGAGCGTACTTGATGCACTTATACATAGTACGACGACGGGAAGAACATGAGCTTGGGTAAACGTGTAAAGGATGATTCTGTAACGCGTACTGCTTCGTTCGACCACGTAAAACTAAAACTACAGCACCACAAACCGCTGACGACGGGACCGATGATTGCGGGCAGAGGAAGGAAGGAATAGATGACGGCCATCTCTTTGATGGAGAGCCCCACCTGCCGCATGTGCAGCGTGAAGTACGGCACGACAGCGTACATGCCTGCACAGGTAGGGGTTACAGCGCGAGTACGGCACGAGTAGGGGTACGGCACAAGTAGGGGCACGGCACAAGTAGGGGTACGGCACAAGTAGGGGCACGGCACAAGTAGGGGTACGGCACGAGTAGGGGTACGGCACAGGTAGGGGAGTACGGCACATCTGAGTACATGCCTACACACGTAGGGAAGATCATTGCTAACAACATGTGCACAGACATATTCAATGCATGAAAACCTGTCTCTTATTTTCCCTTTCAGTAGTAGTTGGTGACATGAATTCGCCCTCCGCTTTTAGTTGTGATATTATTTCTATTGTAATTGAATTTTACATTACATTATTATTCTAGATTAAGCTAAACGAGCCTTGCATCGTTCGAATTTCTTCCACAGAGCACCGAAGCAAATGACTCAATTATATTATTACTTAAATAAGGCGTCGAAAACAAGTACGCTCTTGACACCATAGCACTAAGCGAAAATATATGTACAACAAGGTCAGCGATATCTTAATTCTATTTTGCGCCGCAATAATATTCCGCTCGTAGAAATTCTATGCGCTATATTCTGATACAAAGATTTTTGAGCTGAAGTTTAAACGTTATGAGCTTAATCTGAAAGTACTGCGAGCGTGAACATTTTGAAATGTGAATGTCTCCATGGATGTCTATTTATGTAAAGGATTAAAATAATATTTTTGTGCGTCCGTACAGAGCGTGAATGACAGTTCTTGCAAAAAGCTATCAAATTTAATAGCATGGCTCTTTGAAAATACTCCGAGAGTTGGAGAGCAGAGACTCGTGGCAAAACCCCAAGCGGATAACGAAACCTATGACTTAGTATCCAGAGGGCGCCTATTCACTAGTCATAAATAATGACAATCGTTCTATTCATACACGCTTCTCAGTTTAACGTTTTCGCCGCTGGATCGAAGACGATGAAAAGCTTAAAAGGCCTAAGTTTTAAATCATTATAATCATCTATAATTCCCGATAATCATCTATAAGCATCATCGAAGCATCTACATATAACTAGTGATACTCGGGTGAGAAAGTTAGACTGGGATTCGTTGTTATTCAGCAGCTTTAATGGTAGGATTTTGCTCTCTATAACAATTGCTTCTGAAATTGTTACCCAGTAGTATTAGAAATGGGGTAAAGCGAAATGAAGCTTTGAAAATATGAAATTCAGCTCAAAGTCTTTTAGCTATAGAAAGATTCACACGCCATTTTCACCTTTCACATTAATGAAATAGAATCCCACAGCCTAAGGTCTATTTTGTAATACATGTGGAAGTAAAGTTACAAAACGCAAGGAGTTACATTGTTTGGTTGCCTAAGTTAAAAGAAAGAAAGCGGGTGGAAGTCGCAATGGAACTTCTTATTGTGATCAGTAAGACCACAACCTTGAAATTACGGGAAGGAACATCTTAGGGAAAATGAATATTTGAACAATGTTTGAGCAAATTGATTACGTAAACAATAACTGTACTATATTCAAACTCGTCTAATCGTGATGTCACGCATACATTGAAAGCATCCAGAGGAAGGCATCAATATACGATGCCACTGCGCATCATGCTTTTACAGAGCGCTGTGCAGCGTGTGTGCAGCGGTGTGCAGCGTGTGTGCAGCGTGTGTGCACGGTGTGCAGCATGTGTTCAGCGTGTGTGCAGCGTGTATGTAGCGTGTGTGCAGCGTGTGTGCAGCGTGTGTGCAGCGCGTGTGCAGCGTGTGTGCAGCGTGTGTGGAGCATTTAGCTCTCATTTGTGAACGTTTGTCAATTTTGGAATCATCAAAGCCTGCAACCGCCGTACGGGCAGACGTTTGCCCTACAAGGACAACAATGAAGAATCATATATATTAGAAATTAGGCAGTAGCATCTTTAGTTCTTATTGTTTCTATCAAACCAAAGGTGAATGTGTACTCAAGTGCATAAAATGTGAATGACTGCTTTCGTATTAATTGGTTCATCTAAAAGTTCACCCATCTAGAGCTTAAAAAGACACCACTTTCTCTAGACATGAGCTTTAGAAAGAAAACCCAGTCCCTGTCCCCCATTGTTCAGGGACAATGGCACCAACCTCAAGTGCTCACCTCCGTAGAAGAAAAAGGCAAAAATTTTGAGGGGAATAAGCCTTGGATCAGGCCGCAGTTCGCTCACGATGAACTCTTGCCAGGTCATCGGTGAATTTGTGACTTTTGGACTTGGTGAATCATGTAAACTGTGACTAGACGCTGATGACACGAGGGAATCTCTTGCTTGGGGGTCGTCGAGGCATTCTTTTTCCCGCTGTACACCGTCCGAGCCTCCTTGACTCTGTGTCTTTGTCATCTTGGTGTACTTTTAAGAGAGTGATTTGAATACCGCAGCTGAAAATAGGACTTAGTGTATAAATAAATAATGTTTTGCGCTAGAATTACGATTCAATTCATTCAAGCTCGGTCATTACAGTGCAAGCCAGGATAAAAAAATTATTCTAGTTAGTAAACGATAAAACTTTGATGAATCGTCTGCAAAATCATTTTATACTGTAGAATACATTGCAAATCAAAATACAGTTCAGAATTTATGCTGATAAATTTTTTTGTACTCCGACAAACTGATAAAAAACGTCAGTATATATGATTTTTTCAACAATATTTCCACGATATTAAATTAGAAGCCACCGAATTTAGGAGTCACGTATGTGCAAACAGGACTCGAAGAATAATGAAACTATTTGCGTGACGTGCTCGCAAGCATCGAGTGCCCTGACTGCCATCTCCACACGTGTATTCAAATAATAATCGAAAATCTCAGAAATATTTAGTTGTGGTAGCCCGTTTTACGTCACACCGGTATGCCACCTTCCTAAGGGTATCGTGTTTAATCTTCCACAATGGAATCACTCCGCCCGGTATCGAACTCGGGACCCCTTGACTAGGAGACCAGCTCGCTTTCGCTCGCACAACGGAGATCATGGGAAATTTCGGTACTCTCCAAATATCAATGAAAAATATGCACGATAAATGAGATACTCTTCAATTTGTAGTGTTGACAGGCACGAGTTCTTTTCGTTGAGTTCTTCCTCGTATTGGCGTGGGCGATACCCTGCTTTTATAATTAAAATATATTTGCATAAAACGGCGCTGATAAACACCAGATTCAGTACTGCTCTAAGTCGAACCAAAACATATCGTTGCACTTCCCAAGAACGCCTTCGTTGGGTAATCCAATATCTGCACCGTGAACGTCTTCGTTGCGTAATCCAATATCTGCACCGTGAACGTCTTTGTTGCGTAATCCAATATCTGCACCATGAACGTCTTTGTTGCGTAATCCAATATCTGCAGGGTTGAAAATTTTAAATTAACGTGTAACGAACAGATTTTAGACTTCTGATTAAATGACCTGAAAGAAATCTTCGATGTTTTCAAAATTAACGAACTCAACATTTTTACAACAACGAAACCCAAACTGCAGTCGTGATAATTACAGATTTAACAATGTATTTCAAGTAAAATTCTACAATAATACACAATTATTACTACTAGCAGGACCAATGAAACATTCACGGTGGAAAAAGTACTTTTATTTTCTACTACATGTATTTGTCTCCGTTGTATCTCCGTCTGTCAGGCCCAGGGATGAACTGCAT
>VOMN01125390.1:0-37607 GCA_014899125.1 Orchestia grillus
GTTCAGACACCACACACACGTGATCAGGCACCACACACACACATGTTCAGACACTCCACGCACCTGTTCAGACACCACACACACACCTGTTCAGACACCACACACACACATGTTCAGACACTCCACGCACCTGCTTGAAGCTGTGGTAGAGCTGGGCTGGCACGATGCAACTCGGCCTGTCGTGATGCCACATGTCACGGACGAGGTCTCTGTACACGAGGGCCAGGGCGGGGTCTTTCCTGCAACACAAGCGTGCGTTCGATCAATCCGTCCACTATCACGTTTTTCGACGAGCTGTGCTATGTTCAGATGATGCCGTCAACTTTTTCCACATGTATCAGTGCACTCAGAAACGGTCTATTAAGACCATTTTAGGCTTTTAGTCAAAATTGGAAATTTGCCGAGTTTGCTCGCTCAAATTTGAAGAATACAAACTAGGCAAGAATGAGTTAATGTATCCTTGCCTGAGAAGGAATTAACATGTTAAAAGTTGGTGCATTCACACTGTCTGTGGTTGACAGTGATGACGGTGTGAATACAACAACCGCGACGTCAACATATGTGGACAGCAACAGTTGTCAGGTAAAATTGCTCCGTTGCATCGCTGTTCTCTACCATTGTCTTATTCTACTACATAAGTCATCAAATCTTACACGAGGGAGGATTTACTTAATACTGAGAAAGGAATACACTGAGGAACTACACCAATTAAGCAGATGTGGTACATATGATGTTACTGCTATCGAAGGACACCCCAGAGAATATCAGGGACAGAAAAAGTTAAAAAAAGCTACTAAAGTTATTGAAACAAACACATTAAATTCAACACATACGCTGTTTATTTAAACCAGTTCAAAACCTCCCACAAGGGAACTCAATATTACGCTCTCACAAGAAACAAACTATACACTGACAAGTACCCCACGAGAAAGCAAACACCATAATATCAAGAATATGCCTAAAACTTTTTAAAGGAGTGGGAACTTTGAAATGCACGTTCACAGACCTGATGCCAACAAGGGAGCCTTGGCAGTTCATGAAGAAGGAAGCCAGGCCAGGACTCAGCCCCAGCACCTGCAGGGCGGCGTTCATGTAGCACGTGAGGCCCAGGTTCCGTAGGCCTACCACACCTGCACCGGAGAGACCAACGTTTAAATGTGATGTGTTGATTTAACCCTTTCACGCTGAGAAGGGTTATGTTTTGCTGCAAAATTGTCAAAGTCTAACACAAATAAGTGTAAAAAACAGTAACACGTGCTAACTTTCAACAAATTGTACCAAGATATATAATTACCAATTTCTACAACCCTATACCTACACATAAATTACTACAGCATTTTTCTCCTGGTGGTACACTCAATGCACAGCAAGAGCTCCGAGTTAAATCAAAATTAACCCTACCTACAGAAAATGTTGTACCGTTTCTGTTTTCCAACCCAATATTTCATTAACTGACTTTTAAGAAAAATAAGAGACAAATGGACAGACATAAGTGATAATTTGATAATTTGGTGATGATAATTTGGGCAGCAAGAAGTTCCGTTCCCACCTCGAGGCTTGGCAACAGGAGTGAAGCCCTCGGTGTCATCAGCCGAGTCGTCTGGCTCATATTCTTCGTTGAGGTTAACTTCATTGAGCTCAATGGGCTCAAACTTGGCTGGCATCACACTGCCCTCTTCACAGTCATCAGGATCAGTTGAGTTGTCGTCCCCACCCACACGCAGCTGCGCTTGCCGCCGCATTGAATCGGTTACCTGGTCGGATGACAATCCTTCTTATTAACTACCCACAAAGCACCAGGCAAAAAGATGAAGTCATTCTTTTTTTCAATATTTAAAACCCTGGCTGGAGATTTGCAAAGGTAAGACTTTGTGTATCGTGCTTATATTTAATTGTAATCATTATACAGATTTCCTTTAGTTCAAGAACCATACCAGGGAAATGTCCTGTATGCATTTTGAATAGCTATTCTCAAGTAATCAACAGTTTGTCATGCAGATCCTTTTAAAACCAAGCGTGTACCAGATTATCATCAAATTTTCTTACTATGGGAGCATTGATTTTACTCATTTTACAGAACTGAGAATGTAGCTGATCTCAAAGTCATTGTTAATAAGTAAAATACATTTGATGAGAAACTTTTTATCCCTCCAAAAATTAAAAAAAATGGATATACATTAAAACATAGGTAGGTCCATAAAGGACAGGTGTAATATATAGCTCTGACAAATTCTACATTCTGTGAGGAAACCAAAAAGAGCAGACAGCTTCCCAATTTACAAGTCAGATAGACATACTGTACATCTTCAGGGCACGAAGGCTATTTGAGGATATTTTTAGTATGTTAAATAAACAATATTATAGCAAATAAATTCCTATTTAAATAAATTTGTACAAATATCCTAGATGGTAATTTGATACCAAATTATTCTATGATGCCACTTTAGCTTCAATGACTGCATCTAAGCAGGGTTCGAAATCGTTGGCAAACTAAAATTAAGTGGTCCTTATTCATTTTGGACATCATCTGGACAATGGTGACCTTCAGTGAAGTTATGGTTCAATGAGGATGTCCATCAGTTTCCTTTCAACAACACTGCAAATGTAATAGTACATAGGATTTAAATCTTGTTAGCTAGGAGGCCACAAATTGAGGTCGCATGATTGTAAAAATTTTTGGATAACCAATCTAGAGAAACTACAGCTTGTGAGAACATATGTTGTCTTGCTGAAAGACAGAGCTTCCATTAAATACTTTATCTATCAAGAGCTTGATAACCGTTTTAGAATACCAATGTATCCAACAGCATTAACCCTAAGCCCCTGCGGAAAAATGTAAGGTGACATGACATGACCCTCACTATCCGCAGGCCGTGAAACCCTCGCAGTAGCTGAAACTTTAGTGTGCATCACCCTGTATTCATTTCTTGGATTAACCTCTTAATCTAAATAGGTTATATGATATAAATAAAACTAATATAAACGACGAGTGTTATTTTCATGATCATTCATTAATTTAAAGCTCCCTATCCACATGAAATGTGATCAAAACAGAGCAAAGAGAAGAACGGGACATTTAGTGTGGACTTCAGAAAATGTAGAATCTATGCACAGGTGTGTTCCAAAATATGATCCCATGTGCATAGAAGGTGCAAGTAAAGAAAGAAGAAGAAAAGATAAAGAAACATACACAGAGAAGGTATGAAAAAGGAAAAAAGCAAAGTGGGCATGAAAGATAGAAATCCTAAAGGCCTAGCTAGAGCTGAGGTAACTTAACATTAATTCGAATGTACGATAAACTGAAAACGACATGTCTTCAAAAAGCCATAGCACCTTATGTATCATTACCATAGATTCATGGGTTTCAACATCAGAGTAAAATAGAATTACTATTTGAATAATCAGTGGCACAAGGAAAACATGGAAGAATCACAGTATAAAAACTGACTAGGTAATTTAAACAATACCAATTTGTAATTCAGCTTTAAATCTAATATCTTCAAGCATTTCAAACTTTGAAGGCTGGTAGAGTTTACTTCTAATTGCAAGCAAAGAAAATAGTTGAAAAATGTCAGCCAATTTACCAAGGAGACTCCAATCTTAGTTTCAGGGATTAGCAACTCAGAAATACTATTTGACATTATTATTATTATTATTGGGGTTAGACGCAATGCACTGGCCTCGAGGGCTATACCGCATCAAAAGAGTAGGGACCATTTAGTATGGACTTAGGAGAATGGGGAATCTATGCACAGGGTGTGTTCCCACACAAGATCCCCTGCGCATAGAAACAGCAAGTTAAGAAGGAAGAGCAAGAAAAGACAAATAAGAAATAGCGAAGGAATGAAAACGGAAGGAAGCAAAGTGGGCACGAAAGACAGAAGTCCCGAAGGCCTATCTAAAGCTGAGGTACCCTAGCAGTACTGGGGGCGCTAGTCCCCATAGCATAGGATAGGCAAACCTAACTAACCTACCTCTACTGCCAATGGTCTATCCTATGCCCCCTGAGGGGTACTATTTGACAAACCTTGAGAATAATTAGCTATGCAAATTTACCTAGGTGATCACAATCCTTGAGGAGAACACAATATGGGGAAGGTATTTGACAGAATATAATTATAATTTAAACTTAATTAATAAATACTTCTTTATTCATTGAAACATTTCGAAAAAATGTATCTATAAATACCTAGAAATTACTATCAACAATTAGTTGTAGTCCTGAGGGTTTCCAATGAGCAACAAGTCTCCTTTTTTCCCATTCATTAGGTAAGAAAATTGGAGCTCCTTGGCTAAAATTACAGCATGCCCTTTGGTACTTGTAACAATGAGCCTACCTCCATGTCACAGAGGTAACACCACACCCTGAAGCTACCCAGACACATCACAAGGGAGTGTGAAGGCTCTGTGTTGTTGTGCTCTGTGGCATGGCCTTCGGTGCTCTCCCCACCACACAGCAACTCTTGACACCCAGAGTACAGACACAGCCACAAATGCTCATGAGGCAGGCTGGTGGAACACTCACCACACTGCCCATCCTGAATAGGTGAACACATGATTAGTCAGAGAATGCTAACTTTGCATGTAAATGCCTCTTGATTGGCTTAACAATGTGATTTGATTGCTTAAATTATAAATGAAAATTAAATAAAGTGCATAATTGTTCTAACTAATTTTTTTCAATTAACTAAGAAATATTTGCATTGAATTTTACTTCAAATTCAAATTCAGCATTTGTACTAAAAAATAGCAAAAAATAACAAAAAAAGGCTACATGGAAGTTAGGAATCAATCTTGAAACATAAAAGACCCCATTG
Source organism: Orchestia grillus (assembly GCA_014899125.1). Taxonomy (NCBI): domain Eukaryota; kingdom Metazoa; phylum Arthropoda; class Malacostraca; order Amphipoda; family Talitridae; genus Orchestia; species Orchestia grillus. The sequence goes on from VOMN01125390.1 coordinate 4,818, forward strand.
GGTGCTTACTCTATAACTTAGGTTATTTCAAATAAAAATCTGGTCAGTGGTAATTTTACACATTTCTGAATGAATTGAGCCATGAAAAATTCATAGAACAAAGCAAATTGGGTTATTGTATTACATCTTGCACATCTATTTTAATACCTAATTCTTCCTAGGCATAGGAATATTTTTAAAATCATTGTTATTAACTTCTGCAGATGATTAACCTTCAGTAGATGCCACAAAAATAACCAGTAGCCATTAGCATATAAGCATACAATACTGGATAAAACTGGTTTGAAATCAACTTTCCATTCATTCACTGTAGTTAACTTCAGCAAAATTTAGTTACTTTTTACAATTTTTTGCATATCAAAGTCATTTAGTGCACTATTTCTTAAACACAAATAACACAATTCTAAGCTAAATTTGGAATCTTTGCACCACGCAAACTTAAGTGTTGGTGTTGTAGATGAGCATGATTTTGCTTTCAGAAGAATATCTATAAACAAAAGTAGGTAGCCTTGACACAAGACAAATTGGAGATACATGAATTTCACCATTGGGGACATGATTCTATAAATTTAGTACTTGTATTCTACTTTTTAGATGTAAATAGAATGAACAGCTAGCTCAATTTTGTCTTATTTTGGTACAAGTATACTATTAATTTGATGTTAAAGCCTTTTCAATTACAAAAACCAAGAAAATCAATTAATGCTGACATCAATCTGAAAACCTTAATCAGCATTGAACAAGCTGAAAATTTTTTGAAAAGACATGCAAGATGTACTTCATCCTTACCTTTTGAAATTTTCAAATAATTTCAAGATGCATACATGCATACATTGAATCTAAAAACACTCACCTGATGTTTCTCCAGAATGAATGCATCATTTATCCCAGGATCAAGAGTGTAAAGATGGGGACAGGTAATTCTAAAAGACATTTTTTTTATATTTGCAAGTCAAACTTGTTAATTGCATCTTCATACACATACAAAATCTGAAATTTTCAACTGAAATAACTTCAATACTTAATTTGAACATATATTTAAAAAGTTAGGAACTGATACAAAATTCAATTATAGGATCATGTTAACTGAATAACAAAATGATGCAATTATACAGGATGTGATCATTTGGGCAATTAAGCCCAGGGTAAGGGGGTTCAATTTTGGCACCTTATGAACAAAAGAAATAGAGCTTGCTTGGTCATTAGACACAAAAGCCTGCAATTAACTGTTTATAGCAATTTCAGGGCATTTATGGACTAATTGCTTAAAAACCTTACTGTGAATAAAGAATTCATTAAGCACATTCTGTGAACATATGTGATCTATAACACAAATTTGAGAGGTAACCATTTCTGAATCTATAGAAAAAATACAATAATAGCTCATTTCACCATGAAAGATAATTCTCTAAAAACCTTTATATCTATATGTTGAATAAAATATCCATTAGATGTAAAAAGAGTGGTACATCTCATATATAAAAATTTAGCTTAGTATATATATTTTATATAACTTGACAATAAATTGTACAAAAATATCCCTAAATTAACTTTGCTAAGCAATTATGCTTTAGCTAATAAACAAAGCTTAGTTAATGATTATTAGAGTTACATTTAGAAATTATTTAATTGCACTTGCAAATAGAGATTATCATGTAAGTCCTATAATAAAATTTTATAAAATTTATTTATAAATATTAAATGTGCAGAATTAGATCAGATTATTAGTCAGTTTAAAGCCTCCTAGCCTTGAAAAATACAATCTTACAACTCAGTCAAGAAAGCAAAGAGAAGTAAACATTGAGAATTTTCTTAAAAAATTGTCAAATCTACATGCACGTGTGTATCCCCACACAGGATTTTTAATGCATAGAACCTGCGTATTAAGAAATAGGAGTAAGAAAAGATAAAGATCATCAGTAAAATGGCATAAAAATGGAAAGAAGCAAAGTCAATACAAAAGATAAAAGTCTAGCTAAGCCTGAGGTAATCTAATGTACAGACAGTATTCCCCTGGTAAAGTCAGTCCCCATAGCTGAAGATTAACATGGCTAAATAACATATTCTATTTGTTATGGCTTAATCAATGGCTCTAAAAAGAATTAATATACAAAAATCAAATCAAATCAAAATAAATTGAAGGATATTAATTACCCAAAAAAAGGTGAGGCAATTTATCCTACTAACTGGTATTTATTTGCAATGTCAAAAATACATATTAACATCATGTATTTCAAAATAAGAAAATTCTTTGAGGATAGAAAGATTTATAAAAATATACCCACCAATGAAGATATTATTATGCTAAATTTGCCCAAGCTACAATATGCTCCATTTCCAAAACTTGATAAGAGAAAAACCACTACAACATAACATGCTTCTTTTAAAGCTTTGTTACTAAATAGGATATTCATAAGTGTGATTGAATATCTGTCAATTTATTATGAAAAATTAAGATGTAAAAAAAAAGCCAAATAGTCAAACATACAGGTGCATCATTTTGGTATTCAGCTAAAATATCTATTGAGTGCATTTTTAGTAAATTGTCTACATTAACTTTTCTATTTTTGACCGATATATATTCTCTAATTTCACCAATGTCTTAAGCAAAAAATATTGACCTTAGAAACTCAAAATAATTTTTGCTTTAGCAAAAATTGAGCAGTAGGTAAACTATGTATGCAATTTTGTCAATGAAATATCTATAGTACCTAACTTCAACTTTAGGAAGCACTTTTACATCTTAAATAATAAAAAACTAAAGAACGCCTACAGTACAGTGACAGGAACTTGTTTTTAACTTGTTTGCAAACATTTTCAATCATAACAAAAAGCACTGGAATTTGAATCTTTTCTGCTATATTAATCATGTTCACTCTTACTTTACAATTTTCGCATAAGCCGTCGTTTTAGTATGCCAGCCACATTTCGTTTCTGTCACGCAGCTCATGACTACCTATCTTGTGACAAAAAAATGTGCACTTTTATTGAATACCAATGTATCTAAACCATAATTTTCACAGAGCAGTTAGTTATCTAAACTAGGGCTCAAATTTTTTTCCATACATCATTCAAGAAATACTTCGGGTATATGCTTTGTTAAGATACGGAGTACCGCCGCCGCAGGCACTAGCGCGGTAGCGCCCCTCCGGGTCCACAAAGCAGTGACATAGGAGTTTTCGGACTGTCACCACAATACAGAGCTCTCACTGTCCGGTACTGATAAGAGAAAATTGAAAATGTTTAATCAAATTGCGACCAAATAATTTTTGCAGAAGTTACTGCATTTAACTTCGCACAAAAATGTCTGCAGTCATGTATACGACTATTTATGGTTGGATCTACTAGGTACAAAATCTAGCACCAGCTACATGAAAAGTAGCCGTTTAGTACCACTGGTCCTTGTAAGAGTAGTTTAATCCCTCAAAAAATTATGTGGTTATGCACGAGCAATTTCAGCACGTATCTAAAGATTTAACTGAGAAGTACTAATTACCTCAAAGATAGCCACTTTCAGCATGTTAGGAATCCTGTACGTATTTCACCGTAGAGCAATAATTCGTCGACCTCCGCTAAAGAATGATCATCTTTGGAGTTCACACGAGATGATCAAGAAGTTGCAGAGGGTTTAATTTTGTTTGAATCTAAATCTAGAGTATTTATTGAGAAAGAAACTAAAAAACGAGATCTGGGTGCTTTGAAAGAACGCTTACTAGTTGAAAATCGCCAACATTTACGCTCAAAAACAAAGTTTGCTAACTTTTCTGATATTGCTATCAAAAAGGCTTACGCCTTTCCCATTAAATTCTGTCATTTTTTGTGCGTAGCTATGAAGGCCATTAGGTCCCATGTTTATAACCGGTTTGCGTTAATGAGCGAAACTTGATAACATCCCCTCCTGGAGAGGATGCTCGTCCGTCGCAGGCTACACCCCCAGCATCACCCGGTGACTGTTCACACTAGCGTGGAGTGGAAACCCAGAGCCAGACGGATTCGAACCACAGTTGAACACGTCACCCACAATGCTATCCAGTGAACGATTCCCACCACACAAAAGAACAGTAGACGATTAGTCCATTCATTATCGTCGTTTTATTTACCGATGGCNATGCCAATTAAACATCGTACGATCACGTACACCAATGAGATGCACATGCTTTTTGCAGTTAGATGCATTGTAGGGGCACGAAGCTTCACCCTCACCCACGAGATGAGCAGCAATATAAGGAATAATAAAAGCTCATTGTTGATTTTTTTTTAAATATTCACTTTCAATACTTCGCGCATATGCACCACAAAATAATTATAAATATTGAAGAGAGTTCACATATACGAAGACTTGAAATGTTGCGAGAAATGAGCCCTTGAAAGTTCGAATTGCAAAATTACACTTTACAAGTTAGTTTTAAGGAATTAGGTGATTATTAAAATTTAAAGTTAGTACACAGAAGAATGCTATGAGTCGCCACAAATAGAGGTACAAAGAAACAAAGACTGTTAAGTTGCAGCTCTGGCGAGTAATATAACATAAAAAAAGTATCTTGTAATACTAGAGAAATTATTGCAGAATGAGGGAAAAGAGCATGCATTACATACATCAAGAAATATTACTTTCCATGATTATTTGAGAGAAAACATGGAGACAATGGCCAAGCCAAACTATTTTTATAGTTGCTCATCGAGGCCAGCAAAACGGTGATGGAGAAGTAGATCGTCTCACGCCAGCCTTTGTAAAAATACAGAACGACAATCAAGTTCCAACGCAATTGCGACCGCAAACCGAGCAACGAGAACTTAGGCCATACCACGAACATGACAAAATGTCAAGTTGAGATAACAAGGAGAAATCCCGAGAGCGTATGGTGTAAGATTTTGCTTTAATTCTATTGCAAAATAGGAAAATGAATGTTTTCGGTTGAGAAGCACGCCTAAGCTACCTAGATTGTGCTGTGTGAAGATGATTAGATCAATTGCGTATCAAGAAACTTTGGTAGTCAAGTAATAATGCCGAAAAAACGAGAACTATACACACTATTATCTGCTGAAATAAAAGGAGCTATCTTTGTCCAATCAATGGTGAGTATTGGCATGGACTCGAGAATTTTTTTGAGAATGGAGATTTCTCGTAGAATGAGTACGTTTAATAAAGAAATGTTGAGGCAACAAAAAGCCCTTCGTATGCACGTGCAGCCACACTTACGTGTTCTTCTTGCGTATCCAAAATTTGCTCTGTGCATAAAAAAAGGTTTGCATCTCCATTGAGACGGTAGACCTTGGCACTTCTGGCAGTAGAACACAAAACAAGACGAGGTGAAGAGGCAGATGAAGCGCACACGCGAGAAGTAAAACAGATAACAGTAGAATAAAAACCGAGCCTCGAGTGTAGTAAAAAGTCGACAACAAAAAAAAAAGCTTGACAGACAGCAGTAAAAAAATAAAACTAGATTTCAGAGCTACTCGCAAAAACTAAAGAACTACTGCAAAATAAATACCCAAGCTCGCTGTGAACACGTGACACCCACAGCAAAACTTGAAGTACACAGTTGCCCGCGTGATTGTACTCGCTAGGAAAGCGTAACGTGAGTGTCTTGCCCCAATAAATCTCAAATAGACGGACACGACTTCGGAACAAGTTGTACGGAAAATTATGAGCCGTGTCATTCTCGAACTAAAGAATTGAAGAACATGTTTCGAGACGCAATAGAAAGTATCAATTTTAAATAGGCTTTCCGAGTTTTACTGTTGTTGGTGCAGGTGAAGTTGTGGTGGTAGAAGCAGCATTGTCATGATTAACGTTAGTGTCTGTAGTGACTGATCGAAGACAGAACTTTTGAAAGGTGTGAACGTATGAAGTATCTATAGGACTACTACTGAGTGTCCACCGCCAGGATTATTAATCACATTACAAGCCCACAAGCTCAGAAAAAATAATAAATAAATAATCGCACAACCCGCATCAACAGATGCAAGATGGAATGGTTTGATATCAAGACCACAATGGACTCACATATTTGATCGGTCGTCAAGAATAATTAAAAGCCTACACTTGCCTAAACCAAGTTAGTAACTTTCAACTTTAAATAACCTAAAAATGGCCAAGCTTCCACTTAACTGGCATGCATTACTAGAGCCAAAAGCAGACAAAGAAAAAAATCATTCAAACTTGGAAAAATCGAGTGTCCAGACACTACTGATGATTTCTTACATCAAGTTCAATTCTCGACGTTGCCAATAGAAATGAAAGCTTGATTAGGAAGCTAAAACATCATTGAAGAAAAACGTAACTAGAAATTATTGAACGTTTAAATTTGAAACTTAACAAATTTATAAGCGCTACCGAAGTAGCTTTCCTTATTTACGACGAGCGAAAGTCAAATTGGAACATATGAGTACACGAACTAAGTGTTAGGAACAGGCCTAGGTCCAAGAGCAAATGTTACAATTGAAATGAGCAAAATACAGCAAAGTTTTCTATCATATCACAGCGTAGCAGCAAATCAGCAACAAGGGCTGCTACAGTGGAACTAAGTCGTCCCAACAAGTCAACAAAATAACTAACCGTAGTTCACTTATTATCCGAGCACAACACGAGAACGGTGAGCAACGTGCACAAGAAAGCGGAAGTACGGACCTACAGAATTCTTAAGTGTACACCAGCAGTTTCAACGACGTTCCTAGTATTCACGCTACACAAAGTCGCTGATGATCAAGAACCTGCTGTGAACCCATGGCTATGTGTATTTGAAGTTCATCAAATAGAATTCACAGAAGGTAAAAATGCTACTACAGTATATGATGCATTTTCTGAACAGTGATATCCTTGACTCAGTATGAAAGCATCATCCATAATTGACAGCACCCAGCGATTGATCTACAGCGTTTCCAGCTTCGCATCGCCAATTTAAGTTTCAGGTACGAAAATTTCGACACTGTTGTCTTGTTTGCTCCCCTTGTTTTCTGCCGCAGCCGCAGCCCGCTTTGCTTTCATGGCTTCACGCATGGCCTTCCTTCGTTCCTCAGCAGCCTTCTTCCTGGCTTCATCCTTGGCTTTAGCGGCTTCAGAAGTTGCAGCTGAAGGCGCAGGCTTCACACGCCTGGCAGACCTGCCTGCTGAAGCTCGGCTGGATGTGGATGGTTGACACGAGCTTCCGGCATCCACAGAATCAACCGCAGGCTGGAACAACGGACACATTTAGGCTTAAATACTGATGATATTTAGGAAGCTTTCGAGTAACTGAAGTAATATATTCATAGTATTTGAAACAAATATGACACGTTCAGATTAAGAGAATGCTTTTTTAGATTGGAGGCGTTGAATATGGATAATTTAATCCGAAAACAACTGAAGTCTTCATTCATGAACGTTGTGAAAAATTTTCAATACCTGTTTATGTACCTAATGGTATCGTAGTCTAAAACTCTCATTTTCCATAGAAAAAATCCTCCTTGAACACCATGTTCCAAATGATGTGCTCTTTAACCGTGGACGAAGATTCTCAGCTCACTGAGTATTTGCACCTGACTTCAGTTGATGAGGACGAATCTCAACCATTCCCAGTCTAAGTTCGACATTGGATATAGCGCGATACTTGATAACAACTACCGTTTACCACCTACAACACTAAGAAACAAAGTTTCCCTTTTGTCTCGTTCGTAGGTCAGTAGTAGTAATAAGGACAGCAGCGCTTTAGTAACTCTGACTATCTCGCACTGAAAGAGTAGAGACTATGTAGTACGGACGCAGGAGAACGGAGAATCTATGTACAAGGTGAGTTCACACATACGATCCCTGCGCATGGAAACAGCAAGTTAAAAAGGAAAAGGAAGAATAGACAATGAAGTAAGGAAAAAGGAGTGAAAATTGAAAAAAGCAAAGCGGGTAGGAAAGATGGAAGCCTCGAAGACCTATTGACAGCCAAGGTAACTTGACAGTGCAACCCTTGAAGCGGTAGTCCCCATAGCATTGGATCGACAAACCTAACCCTATTGCCTTAAGAATGCCCTCCCTGAAGAGTTTGAATAGCATGGAAGGAGATCCTCTCACCTCGGTCCAGGCGTTTGCCTTGAGCCTGGCAGCGGCCCGCAGCATGTCCCTCACGTCCTCCACCTGCAAGCTGACCATGTCCCAGAAGCCAGCCAGGTCCTCGCATGTGGTAGGGAACTCATCACCTTCCTGTTGCCCGGCCTGAAATTCCAGCAAGAAAATATGACCGCTTCGACTCGACACGCCGTGCGTATGCTTATAGATATGTTCGTACGATAACAGGCGTGCTTTGCTGCCATGTAACAGGAACCAAGTCGATGTTTCAATAATTTACCTCAGAAGATGAATTCTGGCGGTTGTTTATTATGGTAAATTATTTAACATCTCGTAATGCACAATTCCATGTTATCGTACCATGCACTTGAATGATTGTTGTTAGGATGGAAATAACCTCGCAGTTGTTGCACACGCCTTGAATTCCCGCTGAAATTCTGTACTTTGGCGTTAACATTAGTGTAGACGTTACCTTCATATTTCCAATCATCATTTTGCCTAAAAATGTGTTCTGTGAAGTTCACTACAATACGTGGAGACATTACAGACCACACGTCGTTTGAGATTGTTTAGCCGTTTGGCGGGCTGGAGTCACTTCACCGCTATTATATACCTCCTAGATAAAACCTTGTACTGTCTGTATTGCGCATGTTAGAAACGAGATCTGAATTTCATCCTGAAGATATTTTGATCTTCATGATGACATTTTGCTCCTGTTTCTACCTCGTAGACAACATATATTTCAAGGTTGTACGCTGGGAACTCTCGAATAGCATAGCGCTGTAGGGACTCTCGTCCTCTGGAGGCTTCATTCGGCACTCACGTGACATAAAGTGAAATAAAGTGAAAACAGGGCTCTGTTTCCACTTTATTAGGGCACCGAAGAAGCCTACTTCAATTCGTACTCGTATAACTATGTGCTTATTTAATTTAATTCATTTCAGCCGATGGGATTCATTGCAAAACATTCTAACAAATGCTTGGAATTTTATTCTGCTCTTTTAGTTTTCTAATCAACTGGCGTTCTCACCAAACAAAAGATGTGTTGAACTACAAGAAGTGGAGAAACGAAAAAGCAATTAAGAAACGAAAATTTCCGAAAATTTAAATGAATGACGAAAAGGGAACTGATATATTCGACATATATAAAGTCCAGAACAATATAAGTTGACTAGAAAACTGGAGTCTGAAAGACGAATTGAATAAATTTCTTAAAATAGAAAAATCACTTAGTTGAAGTGAAGAGCTACCGGTAATCAAACTGATCGAACGTGCTCAGACTGGAATCTAAAAAATTTACCCAATTCAATCTCCGCTATTACAGTGCATTCAATCCAGGAATATCTTCAGTTGAGGCGTACTATCAGCTGTTTCCTTCCGTACATTCACTTTTGCCATTCTATTTATAATTATTTCAACAGAATTTAACTAAATAAATATTCGAACTATCCGTCGTTACTGTATTAACACGTTTCTGCGATGTGAACACCCGGCGGGTCATTTTACTATAGAAAACAGCATCATCGAAGGAAACGTCTGAGTACACAATCCTACAGTGAGAACTTACGATATTCTTCTGGCAGAGTCCTTTGAACTGTTTAATTTTCTGGGAGATGAGCAGTTTGGTCTTGCCGGTGGTAGCAAGAAGTTTGCCTCGCACCTCCTCCGTCATTTGCGAGCCTTGCTCCTCCAGGTCCTTCTCCAGCAGGGCCACTTCCTTCTCCAGGCTCTCCACCTCCGCGTCCACAATCTGATCAATTGGTAAACGTGCGATAGAATCTAGGTAAGCTGAGGGGTCGTCTGTCGTCAGAAGAGACGCCGAATTTTGGAAGTATATCAAGAAACACAAATCAGCCGATAAGCCCATAAAAAATTATCAATAAAAAGCTTCAACGGAAGATTTCACATGAAGAGCTACGGTCTACATAAGATTGCAGCCTGGTCGAGACGTAGGGTAAATTCTGCTTCTACTTAAATTGCCGAGCTGAGCAAGCTAACTGGCTTACCATTTCAAATTGGGTGGCCAATTATGTGAATTCGACACTCGTTTATACCAGCTTCCACCCAGAGAAAAGGGACATTACAGGAACTTTTTTCATAGTATATCCGCTTTAAAATCCAGATCATTTTGAACATCAGCCTTTAAACAGATCATCCCTGAAGTGAAGGCTATCTCAACTCGTAGAATATATAATAGAAATAGAGTGAATTTGACAGCTAATCCTTAGTAAAATGACCACTTTCACACACCCTAAGGTTTGTTCGAGCAATTTAGCGTTAAAACTCATTTTGAGCTAATTTATTGAGCGGTACTTGATACATCTTATTTAAATATTAGTTGTGATTTACGTGCATGCCATCTTCCTCTCGCATCCAGCACGTCAATGAACGCGCACTGGCAGATTTTTTAAAGCGTCATAATACTACTACTCTAAAACCCTCCCTTTCTCTCTCCATCAGCTGTAGCCTTTACCATAAATGGGACGCTTATAAAACTTGTTCTATTTTCGTGCTGAAGAAAAATATTCACTTTCTGTTCGCTGTACACTAATTTAATGTATCTAACCATCACATAAATGCCCCCCTGTTTACAAATATTGCAATATAAGAAAAATTCTACATTTTTCACATTATAGAATTTCAGAACCTATATGGGTTGAGGCTATGACTAGAAGCAGCCCCGTTTTTTTCCATCTCTCACAGCCCTCTAATCTATCGGGATTATTAGAAACGATATACCAGAAGTTCCTCGCCATAAAGTAAAATAAGTTGTTGACGATATCAACAACTCCCGTTTTCTCTTAGCCCAAATTCTCACTTTCATGAAATAGTGTCCATTTTTGACGTCACTAGATGGCGTAGCAGCTGCAGCCTCAGGTTCAGGCGAAACTTTGTTCCGTAGAGAAGATGTACCGCAACCATTGTGAGGAAGAGGCACCGAATTTTCTGCGACTTCTTTGGAAAATTTAGCTTCTTCTACACTATAAGATTTGTAATCTTCTACGTTGAGCACAGATGAAGGTGCAACAGCAACATCTATTACCTTACTGCTCCTTTCATCATCCTTATTGCTATTCGTAGATGCTTTGTTCGTTGAAAGAATTTCAGTAGTGACTGGAGAAGTCTCTTTGGGTTGTGCTGAACTAGCTCTGGCCAGAACTTCAATCGGAATTTCCTTAGCGTGATGATGGCCGTTGGTAATCGAGACAGTATCTGATTTTTTGTTGCTTGAGGAAGAACTTGAAGGAGAAACTGGAGATTTGACGGGCAGCTGATACCGAAACTCAGGTCGGAGGTGTCGGAAGACGCTCGGCATACCACGTCCAGGTTCGTCTTTAGATTGCTTGTCAACCTCGTCATTGTACTCCAGCTGGATAGGAATGATGCGGCCCTCGGGCCGAGCTTGTGGAGACGATCGCTTTACGCTGTTGCCCATACCGCTACTTGCTTGCGGACTGCGCCGAGTAAACCCAGCAGCTAGCGCACCAGGCCCGTAAAGCCTTTCTATCCGTTCTCTGATAAACGATTTTGTATTTTCTATATGATTATCAAGAGCGTCAGAATGTAGAGATAGGGGTGAACTAATATGGCCATTGAAACTCGGAGGTGTGTCGATCAATCTAACAGGTATTTGATGCGAAGTCATATTGCCGCCGCTGAAGTAATTTTGACGTTGTTTGGATGTGGTGGTGTCACGGGTATAACTGGGGCCGTAGTCGGGACTCAGGACGGACGTCCGATGACCGTTTCTACCGTAACCTTGACTAGCGCCCGTGTGTATCTCACTTGCTTTAGTGAGGTAACCTCTATCGACACTAACACTGCGACCTGACGGGGGCTTTTTGTCCCTCCTCCTTATGGAGTTCTGGCGGCTGCGTTCCTCCAACTGCCCTCCGAGCTCACGAGCACAGCGTGCGAGCTGGGCCTTCAGCTCACTAATGCGCACCGCTGTCTCTTGGGGGGTGCTCTGTAAATGAGGACTTGAGGTTAATCGACGGTTGAATATACCTTTGTAAACACACACATGATCAATATAAATCTGTACAATTACTGCTTAGCATAATTAGTAGCCTCAAGCAAAGCTATCTCGGTTAAAGTAGGAACTTTGTTTAGTACATTAGATATCTATGAATAAAAAACGTATGAAGTTAAGGCCTATGATTCCCTACTTTATAGTGTTCACTAGAAACCTTATCCACGTTTTTACTAAAGCATTGCAAAAACTTGATGATTTTTGGAATACAATGAACGATAACAACTACAAAAACGGCTATGCGTTAAAAAACTCGAATCCTTATTTTCAAAAAATTTCACTTCAAAATTAATCCCGAAATTTGACCTCACAATATATAACATAGCAACACTTCCACACCGTTTGTTATTGAGCAGCAGTGCACACGCAGAATGGTTCGTCAAGAGGTAACTGACAAAGCTTTGAAGAACACTCCTCAAAGAAAGAAAAAAAGAGCACAAAACCAAACCCAGAATAGAAAATAGCGCCAGCGCCGGGAGGTTCTCCAGCAGCGCACGTGAACCCTCGAACACCAGGTGTTCATTTCAGATACTGAGCCCAAGCCATCGAGCTCACATTTTAGAGCCTAATGTACATTGACGACATGTAATTAATTGTGGATAATAGTTTCTGGGGATTTATGGGCTTGTTGTTGAAAACCTTACCATGGCCATAAGATCAATTCGGCTCGAAATACACCATGTCTACAACACACCTTATGCTAAATTCAGAGCCGAACTCTTATTTACACTACTTGAGTTCATATTCCCATGATACGCTCATGGAATAATCTCTGTATTTGAATATATATGTCACGTCTCATGACCCGAGCGTTGCTGTGGCCCTACTCAGACATAAGCTGGTGCAAGCCTGACCTTGTTTTCTGGCGACTTGAGCCTCTCTCTGAGTGGGCTGGAGTCGCGGCTCCTGGCGAAGGCGAGGCGGCCGGGAGCGGGGCTACAGTCGCGGGACCTGAAGCCCTCGCGCACAGAGCTGTCGTATCTGGAATGGGAGGCGCAGGTCATACACAAGATAAAAAAAACAGTAATTTCGATAGAGTTGAGACACAGTGCATCATTGGGTTTTCAATGCCCCTTAACTACTGATGCGAGAGGAATGGGAGGTTTCAGCTTCTTTTTCCAAGGAATTTTAAGAAGAAGAAAACAATTCACGGGAAGCACTCCGTGGTTCGTGAAAATCAGTTGGCTCCTGCCAAGACTAGAACCCTTACTTCCCAGCTGTGAGCGAAACACAGTACCAGTACGTCATGGACCCCATCTCCGCCTTATTCAGGAAGGAGGTTGTAGTGTAACATGCACCTTCCGCTTTGTCGATAATGCGCTGCACGATTCAAGTTGGTATCAGACACAGAAGAAATATAAATGCTGTGCCTGTGATCTTAAGAGTAGACTACATCAGAAAGCTTTTGTAACTGGAACAGGAGTCTTAGGCCACACAAAAGATCAGGATTGTTCTAGCTAACATGCACTCTCAGCCTCGTCAGTGAAAGAGCGGTGTCCCATTCAAGTCGCCAGCAGATAAAGAAAAAACATCACCGACGTGTCATTGAAATTAGAGCAGCCCGGTAGCGTGTTGTATTGCCTGCAAGTTGAATGCACGGTGAAGAATAAGGACACCGTACTCGTCGCCTCCAGGAGACAAAGAGTTTCATATACGACACAGTTGAACTGACAAATCTATCACCAGATTCAGTGACTAACTCATTCTCGTCAAGTCAATAACTGCACAACGAAGCCAATGCATCGCCTCAGGATATCAGAGAGTAAAGCAGAATAGAAATTCTTATACGAACTGCAAGTGCATAGATCACAACGCGTTTCTTCTGAGCGTTTTTGCAGGTCCAGAGAAACGAAGGGACCTCCACACCCTCACTGTGGAGGTCGTCCAACAACGCGCATGTTTCGTGCTTTACACACTTGCTCTGAGTACGCGATGAACAATGTACACTTTCATTTTATTTTCCTATTGAACATGAGGATTCTACCACACTCACAGAGTCCACCTCACACATTTTACCTTGTTCTCACATTCATCGGGAAAATGAAGTGCAGGGAAATTCTAAGGAACTACGACAAAGCTGACCGCGAAATTCTGAGAAATTAGTTGAAGCTTTTTCTACGGTAGCATCGGACACCTCACTCGATGGTGCTCAGGACTGAACTGAAAGTCATGTCTCCACTCAAATGAACTGTACGCTTTAATCAGCAGATATCTACGGTAAACATTGACAAATCTTAGATCTCCGTCGATTACAGTGCGCCTAATGAAATCTACCGACGAAATCTAGAAGAAAAACTGGAATTTTAAATCTCATCTGATAGCGCGTGAATGGAAAGTTATGTGTGACATGAAAAAAAAGTTCCACGTCGTAAATTTTCCAATCAGACAGAATGTTCACTCCCTGACGCCGCTAAGGTGCATTCTCTCCGCCGCACAGAACATGACAGAAGAAAGCGAAAATGGCCAGAACTGCTATGGCTACGAGCACTGGTTACTAAAGTATTACTATTGGTGAAAATCATTTTTGAAATTATAAAAGTTTTCAGGAGTATATCCTCCGGGTTGGTATAGGCTAAGACAAAAAAGTAAGTTTAGACACCAAAAAAGACGTACAGCAGAATAGACGTACACAAACTGAATGCTGTGAACAACAACATCGTTCATTTTCCGAGTAAACGGGAAGAGATATACATAGATTGGAATCCCAGTGTCACCCACCACCAAGTTGATCATACCTTTTTCTTTGACCACGTGGAATAAACTCACTCCGGGTCCCCCACAGCAGGACGGGGAGAACAACCCACTGACAACCACTCCCCGCACCTGAGACAACACCAGCGCTGTCCATGGCAACGCAACACCGCTGGGCAAACACAACGCGTCTCGGTGTTGCCGGCACGCCCAAATTTCTTGAAGCTTACAGAACCTGGCAGATTGCTGATTTCTTTCTCTTAGTTTAAAGTGTAATACGCGTTCCATCAGCATTCGGACTTGCAAAATACGGCATTGTGGGGTCTCGTATATTCTCTGTCACGTTTGAAATTGAAGAAAGCTCTTGATCAATTTCTCACTGCATACAATCAGCTCGAACAGGTACTATGTAGTTACGTATTACATGTATCGAAGAGGAAACATATAAGAACAGCTTCTAAAAACAGCAATCCAGTCTATTTTAAGTTTACATTTTATGTAGTCAGGCTAACTTGCAGGTAATAAACTTCATCCCTAAAGTCAACTCAACTATCTGTGATAACATTTCTTTCGTCAAAACAGGACAAAAATCGGCTACTGAGCACCTAATTTACATCACACCAAACTAACCTCAGCGTAACATTTGCTCAAAAATTCAATGTTCAATTTCTGGATTGGAGCAAGCGATCAACGGCTGCGAGTGGCAGTCGAGCGGCGACGCTCGCAGCAGTAACGATGAGTCAGCCCTAATTTTACTGGATAAGAAACTACTAAAATTATACTCCGTGACCAGGATACTTGAACAACATGGAAATGGGTGAAATCGCAAGTACTCCATCCATTACATGCAACATTAGCAAACTTTACGCCGCATTTTTCACAGGAAAAACTCTTCTCAGATAAAATACGTGAGAAATTCACGCACTGCGACTTGAGAACTACCAAGTCAAGTCGTCAAAACTCGCTCGTTTCTGTCATAGTTTCTCTCTCTAAAGATGAAAATCGCAAGAACGTCAGTTCGCTCAAACAATTGGCACTTCAAATCCAAAAAAGGTGTTCTTGAATACTCGGCTTAGACAAGAAAATGCAAACACATCTCGTCATCACAATTTCAAAATAACGTCAACAAAGAAGATATGAACTCTTCTTTCAGTTGCCCCATTTTCCCTCTACAAAGAAGCGTGAAAGCCTTTCGTCTAAGAGGCTGTTTATCGCAAGACTACGGGATGCATCACTCTACAAAGAAGCGTGAAAGCCTTTCGTCTAAGAGGCAGTTTATAGCAAGACTACGGGATGCAGACATGGAAAGCCTGCGACTGACCTGTTGATGCTGCTGTAGCCGCTGACGGCGCACGCTATGCCGAGGTACGAGGGCGGGGCACGGCCGAGACTAGATCGGCTCACCTGCACATGTTCGGAGCCATATAACATTCAAGGTAATAAAATACGGCTCAGAGTAATAAAATACCATTAAAAGTAATGAAATATCATTCAGAGCAAGAAAACATTCAAAGGAATAAAACATTATTCGAAGCAATAAAATATTCGATGTAATGAAATATCATTCCAAGTCAGTTTGGAGCTCTCTTGAGCTTTCAACGCACCGCTAGCGCAAAAAACAAAGAAATACCGCCTCGTAAAGACATGACAAACGGGACAAAGCCTCCTTGTGATGCATGTACGAGGAGAAATGTAGGCAGAGAATGTAAAATTCGTCGAATGAAAGAAACCAAAAATTTTCACATTGAAACGCGTGTGAAGCAACTTGACTCTCACTGAGAGAAACAAAACTACCCAATTTATCCGCAGTGAAACTCAAGGAAGCAGCACTATAGCAATTAACGAAATTAATTCGGCCATTATATCTCTCAAATGTACCGATATATACAAGTAATCTGCAATTATGTACCGAGAGATATACACCTAGCGTTTTTATATTCCACGCTCCCTTACAATGCACCCTGTGATTAGACATATGAATTTTTTCTTTCATCAAAATATTCATTGAGCCAACAGAAACAGATAAAATAAAATTAATTTGACACCGACGATTCCACAGAAAACTGGCTGAAGTTCCTTCTATTTTAGCATTTCTATTATACTAATACTGCTGATAGGCAATCTAGTCTGATAATATAGCAAAACATCTTGCAAACTATTAAATTTTTCGTAGAGGGGAGAGAGCAGGAGATCCGTGCCAATAAATAGTATTTCAAGAGACCATATGAGACATCCCGCGTAATGTCCGACAGGCAACCGTGAAGAGCCGGTTGGAGCACTCATGCCTCAGTGCTCGGGGATAATAACGAATCCAAATCTGTCCGCTTTGTATTCGACTGGCGTTTACGACTCCTGTTCACTGCACCGTCGCCGCACAGGTGTTGTGAGTCTCTATGTCAAGACGAGTGAGTCACGGACCGAACTGCACTACTTTGTGCAGGTGTGCCTTGCACAGCTCACCCCAAACACTTGTACTAACAGGGATGGCGGACTTGCTTTCCAAAGTGAAGAGCAAGGATTGAATTCAAAAACCCAAGCAGAAGTTATAAAATGTGAGTATTATGATACTTACCGGAGATCTGCTTTGTTCTGAACCAGGTTGAGCACTTCCTGAGCTTTCAAATGAGCCTGAAACAACAAGAATAAAAAGAAATTTAGATGAAAATCACACAAATTCGTCCTAAAATATCCATGCATATTGCCTTCTTAATCTTTGTTCGCTGTGGGTGAGTCATTTTTTTAGCGTGTTCCTGACACGACTGTGAACTAGCAGCTAAACCGACTGTTTAGAGCATTACATAGAACTAAAATTGACAAATCAAGACTCAGAAACTGTCGTCAAAAACTCACACTCCGAAAGTATATTTTACAGGGACTAGCGACAAAATTTGGCAATAACATGACAACCCCAGAGAAACGCGAACCAACCAACATATTACGAGACACGAAATACTACGCAACCCTCATCCAAAACTCAGAATAGATTTCTACAGCTCGAGTTGTACGATCTGCTCAGGACGCCCTGAGCAGAGTTAATTAGCGAGGATACAGGCACTGAGCTGCGCACGTTACGCCTAATGAACGCCTTTAATTAGATACATCCCCAACGACACGACTCAATTGAGTCCATCTCAGAGGGATGGCTTAAGAAGGCGACTGATGCACAAACGAAACATAGTTCAGTCGCATGATAAAATCGTTCGCGTAGAGAAACATTTCTGCATTCTCGGAGCGACACTCGAATAGAAACATTTCGCACTTAATTCCGTCGAATATGAGAAGAGTAAAAGAATTGATCTCACAGTAATAACATTAAGCTCATAGGAATATTGTGACCGTAGTAGGGGCAGTAGTGATGGTATTTAGATGGCAGCGCTTCAGTGACTCAGACTACGTCGCACCGGCAGAAAACCATTCAGTATGGACTGTAGAAAAGTGGGAATCTACGCACAAGGAATGTTCTCAGGCAAGATCCTATGTTCATGAAAACAGCAAGTCAAGAATCAATGAAGAGGGGAAAAGAAAAGTTTTTACTCACGATTGAATGCATAAATCCCACAAAACTATTCAACAGAGAGACTTACAGAGATAAAAATCTCAGAGCTCGCACAATTCATCAAGCGCCAACAACAACACATTTAATCGGTAAAAATTTTTACTAGATCATCCAATCCACTACCTGATTCCTAAACTCAAGTCGGGATGTATCACTAGTCGGTCTTTTATCTTCTGAATATCATTCTACGAAGTGAACAACCCAGCAGAAAAGTCCTTCGGAAGCTGTCGTAATTCCTGACAATAGTTTAGTAGAATGCCTGAAACGCAGTTAAATAACTCGTGACATTGGAAAAGAACGCGAATTTCCAGTAAGAAGCTTTGGTAACAATTTCGACGGCTCAACATACTGTGGACTGCACAAGGAGTTTTCCAAACATGTTCCCAAATATCGGATTAGTCATATGTAGTTCGAGTGAAGAAGACGTTTAAATAACATTCGTTTGATTGCAAATGTGCTTCTTTATACGCATAAAATACCGAACACTAATAATTAGGTTAAGAGCGGCCAGCGCCAAGTTGAGTGAACTATTTGACGAATGCTTTCTGCAAAGCGCTCACTTGCTCATGTCAGCATTAAGAAAGCATACATTTTCTTCACACTGAAATGAGACATCAAGAAAACTAATCAATTCAATGTCACAAGCCACACCTAAACCGTAATCGCGACCTATCTTTAATTTGTGTCAGTATTCCTTTAGGAAGTACGGCAAATAGTGTAACGGAAGGAGAATCGAGCAAAATACAAGCTCGAACACCCCGATATAAAAAACAGAACTTTAAAGAAAACGAAGCAATTCAACCTTGTAACCCTCTCGCCAACGGTATTCCCGCTCCATCATTACTCATCATAAACATTCATTGAAGTAATACGTCTAATTGAGCAACGAAAGGTGCAGCGCGCATATCACAAATTCGGGGGAACCACGACAGGTCTCAAGCCCATCTGGTGATGAGGCTCCAGGGCCCGCATCACATCTGCAGTAGATCGATATGGCAGAAGGCAGCCGCTAAATTAATGTGGTTACCCTCCCAGCACAGCTCGCGATCCCCCCCGTGTCGCAGTGCAGGAGTTGTGTCCCGTAACGCCCAAATTCTTGAGGCGAGAAGCCTGAACTTAGCTTCGAACGAGAAACTGGCTAGTGCATATTTCCAATAAGCCTGAAGCTGCTTTTGTACGAAAAATCCGCATTAGTCTTTTGAATATTTGCGATTAACTAAATCAAGCGGCGTAATAAAAACGAACTGCAATCATATATATATATAAGCGGCAAGGCTGCAGCTAGATACATACGAAAAATTAACGGAGGGTTGTGTATTGCGATAAGAGTGCAGCTAGCTTTGTACAAAATGCTAGCAGCAGCCTTTTGAAAGAGTCCAGTATTTGTACCATTATAGGGCTAACGAGTGTGTCGGGTCTTGCCCTCTGCTTATCTAGTGCGTGCTGTACAAGTCAGGAAAAATCAGGCATCCCGAATGTACCTTTCACTCCCACTAAAACCGGCAGATCAGACGATTATAGTTTCTTTCATTATCATATCAAATGGCAGATCAGGTCCCTGATACGAGGCCACATCTCTTTGGTTTTGTTTTGTTCATCCCGTCACAAAGTGACGGCAGCGACATAGTTAACACTCGTCCACAACACCAGCACAAAGGGATGGGAAAATTATGCACGGCCACGTTGACAAAGAGATTAAACACGATCTTGTGCGGCTCCCTACAATAAAGATAACATCACAAAACTAACAAGAACGCACCCGGCTTGGTAACGATTATGAACGGGAACTAGTTTCGTGAGATAGAAAAACTGAGGTAGTCATAGAAATTAGATAGGAATCTTTACCGGTAAAACGTATGTGTGACGAGATCCCAAACATCTGTTTAGAAGTAAAATAGTCTAGTGTTTTTATGATCGACAGGCATAGAAAAGCGAAATACATACACGAGATTTTCACAAACTACAACCTATTTTAGGCAATCGTTTTGACGGGTTTGGAGACCTGTACAAAATTTCAACACGTACCGTGTGTGTTCAGCCCTTGTGCCTCGGGAAATTGACACACTACTTCACCATGGTTCCTGAAACACAATACCAACTACAGCGCGACCACCGCCGGCTTCCGACGGGACTCGCACCCATGGCTACAAGAAAAAGAATTGATAAATACTTAAATAAGCTAAGAACACTTAACTCGCACATTCTCACAAACTACAGAAAAACAATAAAACTGAAGTGTGCAGTCTTAAATGGGTAATAGACAGGGAGGGCAAGTTAACATCCGAGCCACGATATCTCCAGTACTGAACATGGCCTCCAGATATGGAGCGAGCGTAAAGTGGTCTAACCGGATGAGGCACAGGCTCACAAAAACACAGCGTTACCCGGCATGTCGATTAGCAGCAAATAAGCGCTGAAAGCACGCCAAGGACGCCCCTGAGATATGACAAATGGTCGTGTTGTGTTACACTTCGTACACAAAAGTACAACCACAACTTCCGACGGTACGCTGAGTTATTTCAAGCCGGAACATTCGCCTAGAACTAAATGAGTATCAAATTCTGGGCGTTTGCAAAAAGAAGCTGTTACTCGAGCCGAATATAAAAAATGATAAAACAAAGAAATGTAAGCCAGCCACTCTCAACTTCTTAAATTAGGAAGTCGCTCATAAGAGGTCTCAAAAAGAAGAATTTATTCTTAGTTTACCTGTACCTAATGAGTCGATGTTTTACTTTTAGGATGATATAGACTTCTGTACATTAATCCGGTGCTCATTAATAAATTTCCATTCAATACCGGAATAGAATCCGCTCTTGATAGTTAATACTATCATCAAGTACGCTCATCCAAGCGATCTCAATGTTTACATAACAGTTCGAACATTTACACTCGAGTTAGTTAGTGACGAGTCAGAAATTACATGGAGCATATTTTCATAAAATTTAGAATCGTACAGCTTTCTTGTGGGATTTACATCCAAGCTCGAACACTGAAGAACTTCCGATATGAGAGGGGGGTACCGTGACGCACATTCTCCCGAGTTTTGTGTGTTGCTTGCAGAACGGAACTGCGTGCACGACTTCACAAGATAATACCGTCTGTTTACCTAGTACAGTGGGGGGATTTTTGCACAGTTGTTATACAGCAAAGGCCATACGACTGTAATAAAATGGAATGGAGCGTGCGAATGGATAATGACCTAAATGAAACACTGCAGGCAAAAACGTACATTACTGCTGAACGAATGGTTTGAGCAATGGAAAACGAAACAAATCGATGGACAATCGACCATGTCCCTGATCCCCTCGTGAAGTGGTCAAGAAACGAGTATTTTTATCGCGGCGAGAGGTTTCGAATTCAGCTTCCGTGATAAGGGAACGAGCGAGCTTGCACTTATATCCCACTTAGTAAAAGTTGAAGATCTTTCGCCGGCGAGCGTAGTTTAGCACAGGCAGACGGGTTGTGGCAATTAGAGCAACAGAGCGCAACCGCGATAAATTCAAGCCGGCCACGCTTGGGTGCCGACCGCGTGCTCATATCAACAGGCAGACGTAACGCACAGCACAACACGTGCTCTGGGCTCCTTAACATTACTCCGAACTCCGCCGCATGCATCTCAAAAATATGTCGTTTTTTTAATCGAACAGTTGCTAGTGATACACTATATCAGATATTCATCATCTGAAAATACAAGGCAAAAATATGTAACACACTAATACCTATAAAATACTCAAAGTATGGACATAGCATTAAGTGTGGTCAATGTTTTCATAATGAATCAATTACGAAAACCTAGCAAGATTCTCTTGGTACTATTTACACATATACTAGCGTCAAACAAGCGCAACTAGACAGCTCCATATTTTCGTGTACTTTAGAAAACATTTGCAACACAATGCTGAAATATCAATGTATTAGATTTCCCCAATTTTTACGACGTCAGTATTATATTCTAAACACACAAATGAAATGACATTGAAAAAATTCACCTGCCAGTACATGTCAACGTTGCCTAAAATTGTGAAGCAATTCAAAATTTGTTTCAGTTCGTCATCAAATTTCAATGATATAATAAAACATAATGAATGAGGCTTCTATTGAGATTTTCACGAGCGCATCGGTGAGCCTGTGAATTTAAAAATATGTTTTTTCGTATATATGACATTTCATAGCTTGGAAAGATATTTTTTTCAAACACTTGAAATTTTACTAGGAAATATAGGCATATTAAGACGATATTTCCAAATGAGCACTGCATCATGCCACTCCACAATTTTTTAAAATAACTCAGGTTTTTCGATATCCAGACAAACCATTCACTAACTGGAAGGCCTGGTACATTCCCAGAAAGGGACTAGGAATATTCAAGGCTATCATCCGAGAAGAATAGATCCCATAGTTTAGCAACGAAGTTTCCCAAGGCCTACCTTGCACTCTAGCTAAACAAGACAATTCTTTAATCATAAAAAAGCCCTCAGCATACATGAACACGGTAGAGTAGCAAGAACTTAGGAAGCTATAAACCTAAAAGAAACTCACACCAAGTCAAAAGTAGAAAAACCGGCTATCTCAGAAACTGAAAAAACCACTTCGGACAGACGAATGTCATGACAGAGTTAAAAGAAGCACAAACCCGCGCAAAAGGCACCAATTCAACGCACAAAAGTATTAGGCGAATAAGGGCAAGTACGTACGTAAATCAAAATAAAGTTCTGAACATTCAGGGAAAAATGCACCACGCGGGGAGCTAGCGTTTTACAAGACAACGAAGCTCGTTGATGCAACAAGATAATGAAGGCACGCAAGGCTTTACCAAATCAAGCAGCGTGCGCATATAAGAGCATATAGGTCAGAGCTGACACCCACGCTGGCAGCGCGAGCAATGGTGCACGCAAAACGAAGAAATGTTGAACTGCTGGCATTCATTATAAAATTACTCAACGCACGAATACACTTTCGGTGTGTTTACAGGCTGAAAATATACGGCGTCCCGAGTTTAAATACAAGTAGTTTGCTCATACCTTTCTCACCATTACTGACAGTAGAATTGATGACTGTTAATTTAAAAGAGAATTATATGTAATGAGATAACTGAGACTAAAAGTAAAACTAGAATTCAGCGAAAAATATTGAAGAGAAAGAGAGAGAATCACAAGCAAACAGCGCACATTTGATCCAGAGCCGACGATGACGTTTCAATGAGAGGGACGTTAGAGAGCGTGAGGAAGGGGTGCTAAACAATGCATTCTTTCAAGCCTCCACACAGGACGGAAGAGAAAGCCACAAAATTTGCCTTGTTGAGCTGTATGGGAGCTGATGTACGAACACCATCGTTAAGGGGTGAACCTAGCGGCGGCAGCGCGGGTGATCAACTAACCGTTCAACATCCCGCGCTGGAAACGACCACAGCTCCACGGCCGGCAAGAAGTTTCACTCCTTGGTGCACCATTTACATTCTCAAGCAATGAAACGGGTTTTTGTGGTATGAATGGGTGTGTGACGATGTTTTCGCCCACATATTGACGCTAACGTCATGAAACGGGAATTGAGTGGGATTTTTCTAACGTCGCTCACGAACGCGGATTAGAATATTAAAATTCTGGAATGAGAGGATGATTAGAGATCATACATTTATATTCCTTTAAAGACCATTTAAAAATCACTCACTGGGATTCTACAAAAAAAAGTGTGGTAAGTATTTGTAGAAAAATAGCATAATATGTAAGTTGAATGCCACATGTATTCATTTGTGCAGGAGAAACAACTGAACATCAGAAAAATACTTTCAACGAGTAATTACCAATTTTCTCTGACAATTGTTCGACGGTCAGCAAAGACCAAGCTTAACTTACTATAAAAATGCCCAAAAAACAATCGATCAGCAAATACCGAACACTATATGATCAATAATAAGCGAAGGAGTGAAACACTTAAAATTCGCAACGGTTAAATCGATCGAATAAATCTAACTTTACATGCAAAAAATCGCCCAACAAACTCTGAAGTCTATCCACCGATTTAAAGTATTAATAACATCATATATCCACGATACTGACCGACAGTTCTAAATCCGACCCATTTCTTGACCTTTCATCCGTTAAAAATACACCGTAATATTAATGATATTGAAAATCAGTAGATACATTTTTCGCGGACACCCTGTATGCATTGGAGCGGATAGCTCGCTACGAAAATCTCAAATTATACATGCCAAAGCAAAACTATATGTATACAAATCCGACAAAATTCAAAACTTTGACAAGTTTCCCTAAGCATTCAAGTTTCATAATTATGTCAACTACAGACTGCTGAAAATGTAATTTCTCCCTGTGTTCTCCTACGAATAGCAATGCATACTAATAAGTGCGACAACTGATTTTAAAACGCAGGAAATCCCTCCGTCAAGGTCGCAGCAACATAATGCACGAGAACAAGGAACTTCCACGGCCTGCAAAGTTGGGCAACCGCAGGTAGCGCGAGTGGCACAGGCAGGCCTGGACGGTGTGCTGGTGGGTAGAAAGGCCTTCGCAGACAACCCCCGCAGTGAGATGTGTGTTGCTACCTCCTACCCACACACACGCATAACTGCTAACGCTGCCTTGAACGAATTCAGCTCCCGATAATCATGAACACACGCTCAAGGTAAGCAGTGGCTATTATATACCAAGTGTTTATTCAGCAGCAAGTTTACAGCGCGCTCAAACAGGAGTTCTAAAAATTGCGGTGGAAGCACTTTAAAAATGTTATACAGGATACAGAGACTGCGAGAGTCCTTTGTTGTTTCACAAATGGGGCAGACGTCCTCCCTCAGCTTCGTCTCCAGCAATGCCACGCGTCTGTGACGGCCGAATTCTTACGAAGCGTCGTGCGGAATGCCATGATGAACTCGAGTATGCTCTGCTCATACTGTCTTCCATCACCAGTGCGCGAACTCTACGAGAAACATTTCACGTGGCTGTTGTGGCTTCCTGTCCATATTTCAGGGCTGGTTTGAGTGGAGCGAATAATAATTTTTTAATCCGACTGGGTGGGTTTCATCCTCTCTTGAGAAGAGGGACACCAATCGCACACATACACATATCAAAAACCAACGACGTGTCTTTATACTCACGATGAAGTATAACAAGAATAGAAACGTACAAGATAGTTCGATATTTCTACGGTTAATAAAATTAATACAACAAACCCTCGCTTCACAACATAACTGAAAGGTGTTAATGGAAGTCACAAGGAATAGTTTGAACTAAAAGAAAAACTATAATGTTTCCGGAAAGTTCGTGCCGTTTTTCAGTAGATAAGAATTAGACTTATTTTAAAACATGAGTGAGTCTGAAATATAGGATTTGACTACACCTCCATTTAGAACACAGTTCAAGATTTTTTTTCGTGGAAGAAGGTTTGAGATCCTATAACCTGTGTTAATTCTACAACCCTTCAAAATATAGGATGAAAAAATTCATTTTCGGCAATCGATGTTCTTCTATTACCATAAATGAAAAATGCCTCAAACAACGGAAGAAATATGCGCAGTTCACGGAGATGATTCTTTAGCCGAGTGAGCTGTACGGGAGCGGTTCGCGGGGTTCAGAGCTGGAGACTATAGCCTTATTGATGAAGAGCGATCAGGCAGACCATCCTCTACAGATCATGACCAAATCAAGTCATTAGTTGAGAATAACCCACGCTGCACAACCCCAGAATTGGCAAAAAGCTTCAGCATATCAAAATCCGGCGTTTATGAGCACCTGGTAAAGCTTGGGCTCGCAAATCGCTCCCATGTTTGGGGGCCACATAACTTGAGCGAAAGGAACCTTTTGGATCGCATTTCCATCCCTGATTTGCTTAACAAATAAAATTAAAACGCACCATGTTAAAATAAATTGAGACAGGAGATAAGAAATTGATTGTTTACTGAAATGTTCAGAGGAAATGATCCTGGGGTAAGCAACATGAACCCCCCCCCTTAGCCACCCCAAAAACAGATCTTCACACTAAGCAAGTTTTCCTTTGTGCCTGGTCCTAACTCGTCTTAAGTGGACGAATTAAAATCGGAAATTCAAGAAAAACTTCCAGAATGGGCCAACAGAAAAGGTGTTGTTTTTCTTCAGGTTAAAGCAAGACCACACGTTTCTTTGGAAGCCAGACAAAAATTTCTGCAGCTTGACTTGGATAAGTTACCCTACTCTCCATATTCACCAGATGGGGTTCCTTCGGATTTCCATTAATTCAGATTTTTGCAGAATAGTTTTAAAGGTAAAAATTTCCAATTCCTCGTACGACTTAAAAAGATACCTCGATGAATTCTTTGCCATGAAACCACTGCAATTCTGGGAAGGGAATATTCTCAAGTCAAAGAAAAGATGGAGACGTACTATTTAACAAATTGGTTTATATTTGGTTGATTAAAAATATTATCGTTTCTATTTATTGAGCTTTTCCTTTCCTTTAAAAATCTGCAAGAATATTCCTGACAAGCTAGTGACAGATTTAAAAACAGAGAAATTAAAGCCTGACTATGTACTTCCTATTAAACATTACAGACATGTAGTTTCAACTATCATACACAAAGAAAACCCCAACCAGTTCATGAGTAATTCTAGAGTAACACCATGCATGTGGGAATGTAGCGTAGACAGAGAGGTGTACAACGAAAATTGACGTGAGAAACCAGTCTCGCCTAATGACAGAGAAGACCTCATTTCCCATCAACCAATCGTCAATTGAGGACGCCAGAAAACCTGAAACACTTGATAACATATTTCATGACAACAACATTTGACAACCGAAGAGTTGCAGTAAACTTTTTAACGTCCAATTAAAGTTCGTGCTGAGGGATGAAATGTTTGGCATGTAATATAATAAAGGTACGGCTATCTATCGCTGTCCATAAATGTAACTGTTCATTACAAATTAAGGCATAAAAACGATTTTTCTAACGTTGCTGGGTCAAAGAGGGTTGGCATGAGCAACACAAAGCTCGTAAAAAGATCACAGAAGAACATGCTTTAAAATCCATTTTGCCACCAAGAAATATATTTTCCTAGCTTCCTCTCACTTAGTCTCAAACGATTAACGCTCAAGGATTGAAGGATGAGAACAATTTACAGTTTCTCTTTGTGAGCCACGCCGGATTTTTCGTCTCCGAGCAAAAAACGAGCTGGAAAAGAGCAGGGCGAGAGCGAGGGCCTCCTGGGGACGCTGGGGCCACCGTGGGGAGGAGTCGGGGGCCGTCTCCCGCTATTTGCACGTGTAACGCTTCTACGAGTAATTGGCGTGATTTCAATTAAAACACAAACTCAGATATTTCAAATTAGAATATCTTTTAAAAAAAGATCGGTACTCAATAAAAACTCAACAGACTGTCGAAAGAATTTCACAACAACGGAAGATGAATTAGTTCAGTTTTCATGGAAACAAGATGCGTAACAAGACTTCTCTAACACGCATCAATTAGGAGCGTTACTTGCGCGAGCATAATTCGCACTCCTCGATGAGGCGTCCAGCGCCAAGTCCCCCCAACTCGTACACTTCACTCATTCTTGAATATCAGGCTTCCTATTCCACTTCAAAATTATAGGCTTCCGTAGTTTATGGTGCGAACCTCGTCATGCAAAACGTGGTTCTTATGGAAATCTAGAGTGGAAATGACACACTGGTCATTAGAGCACGCCGCTTCCCGGAATATGGAAAGCCAAGATCGCTTATTCTCAACGGTACGGTGCTCAAGAATCATGATAACAGAATGCGCTCACAAACGGGATCACTTATTTCAAATTACTGGTATCAAGTCCATTATTTTTAAATAATGATATATTCACGTTACGAACAATGTGTCAGTATCACCAGCAGCGCAATATAAGTTTTGGCCAGAGGACGCACAGCAGAAATTGCGATCGCAATTCCTGTTTCCACCTGTTTCCTTCCATGAAGAAGAAATTGCTATCGCAGGCATGCTACGCAAAATGACCGCAGCGCTCCAATGACTCCGATCTCGCGTTATTTAATACGGGTTGTTGAGAACGGAGAATCTATGCACAATGTGTGTTCCCATTCTGGACCCCCCCTAAGCATGGAAACAGCAATTTCAGACTGAAGAGGAAGAGAAGACAATAGCCAATGAGGTGTGAAATATAGCGAATATAGCCAATGAGGTGTGAAAATTTAAGGAAGTAAAGTTAGCATGAAAGATAAAAATTCCTAAGGCCTATCCACAGCTGAGGTAACCTAATAGTGCTCTCATAGAGACGTGAGTTCCTATACCATGGAATAGATACATCTAACTAACCCAATCGTACTGCCCAAGCTACAGCCAATCCTATACCCTCTCAGAAGTATAAACCACGAAGATCGTTTAGTTAAAGCTAAAATGAAAATCACGGCAAACACAAAAACCCTAGGTGTCTACAATGTAGAAATTCGAGTCCTAATTGAGTCAGAGTGCAAATAGTACAGGAAACATAACATCCTATTCATTCATTAAAAACGCATGCTTTTGACCTCCAACGCAGAGCAAACTTAGTCTTAAAATATTAATTTTTATCCGACTCCCATACATCAGGGAATAATAATGAACAAAAAGTACATCAAAAGTCCTTAAAAATAAGCTTTGAAGTTCTAATCCACGTGAAATCGAAGTAATGGCATCGCTGCGCTGTTCCTTGATCAGGCAAGTGAGGCAACGAAGAGATGCTCGAGTGAGTGGAAGCGACGGGCCCTCACAGTTCGTAACTGCCACAACGACGAGCGAGTCTCAGAAGCGACTGTGATAACTCATGTACGGAGAGAGTGACACGAATCTCCTCTTAATTTAGAAGACGGGGAAAACGGAATCGTCGCGCAGTTCGGCGACTAGGGAGAGAAAGAGCGCTTCACAATGCGGGCCAAGAAACAAGGACGCCAGAGGACCCCGCAATGCAAGTAATGGATTTGATGCGGCCCTGCGTGACCCAAGTTCCGGCGCGTAACGACCCCAGGTCTGCACGACCCTACCATCACCAGACATCAAGACATCGATCCGGATGAAAGAAGAAGAATTAAACGGATTCAACTATATGATTAAGATTGACTGCTGCACTGGTTTCATTTCCATTGGAGACAAAGACAACCGCGTTAATTTGGCTTCCGTAGATTACTAGCGATCTAGCTAGTAATCTATTACTAGCGATCACTTCTGTACTATTCCTAGCTTCCATGTTTCGTTGCTCCGGATATTATGTAAGGATTATACAGCTGCGATGAACAATATCCGTATTCTTTTTATGCTGAAACTACCAACCGCACTTCCGTTTGAGTTTATGTAACTTAGACAATTGATGCAAGCGTAGACGAGTTTTTCGTAATTTTTAAAAATCATAATATTCATACTGAGTTCTTGACAATTAAGAATTAAAATGATTGTCTAAATCTTTCGTTAACCCAAAAATATAATCATTTTGTCCATTTCATAAACCCATAAACTTCCAGCAATCAACGGAACGTCCAATGGATAAGGTGTTCCACGAAAGGCACCGAATTTGAAAAGAATGTCTTCACCAAAACACATCGTTGTTCAGTTGTAAACAGGCTAGTGATATACCCAACACAAATATATTAAAAATATAACCAAAAAATCCTTGATCACAGTAAAATAAGATACCCGAACGTGATAAAAGCGTACTTTCAAACGTCAAACCCCAGATTAGGCTATTAGTTAATTTAAAGCTCCTTACCCGCAGGAAGTGTGATCTAAAAGGAGCGAAAAGCAAGGACCGTTTAGCATGGACTTCAGAAAACGTGGAATCTACGCACAGGTGTGTCCCTACTCAAGATTCCTAAGGCCTACCTTATAAAACACACAAGTATCGCCCAATTCCGGGGCTCTTTATGGAACACCCTTTACTCGAGGCTTCATTTCCTTTTAAGATCGATAGCAGGGTATTCGAGACCGTCTCAGGTCTCGCGTGCGTCAGGACACAGGCACCAGACAGAAATAGAGGCCCGAGCAGGTAACCACCGACTGGCAAGTAATCACCAGGTTTACAGGGCAGCATTGCGTGACCTGGCCGCAGGAAGCGCTCGTGTATGCGAGGTTGCAGGAAGCGTCGTCCTCTGTCTCACAGGGCAGGGCTGCTCAAAATTATCAGGGATGACAAATGTTCTGATGCAAAATCCTAAGCATGCTATACGATATCAAACGTGTGGCATCCATAATCTTTCTTGAACTATGAGAAGTGACGCCCTTTACACAGATAAATGACTTTTCATCACAGCACTTGCAAAAAGTAAAAAAACCGGAACGACCTAGTCTCATTCTTTTTTATAACAGGTTATAAACAGTTGAAAATTATGCTACTGGTTGAACATCATTTAGCATTTTGATATTTTACTTGTTCATTTACTATCCCACAGGGCTGCGCCATATCCGACAGAAGCGCCAGCTTAAACGAGTCAGAGAGCAATGGCCACTCCAATCAGTGCATGAGGCTGCCAGGACCGCCACACCGCGACACGGCTGGAGACGAAATATATAAGCTAACCAATGAAGAATGCACTCCCAGAATCGATACTTTCCCAGATTTTTAGAAAACAAGGAAAAGAAATAAAATTGAAGTTGAAACCCCATGCGACCCTGCTCAAGTCTTCAACTCAAACATCATTGATGGGATTTTTAACTGAAGAAGGTAATCTCCATCATCAACCTAACCCTATAACGAGACCCTGCGGTACGCCAACGCACAACCAAGGGAAAATTTAGCAAGCATGGGACTGTACCAACTTGAACATACGTAGCATACCTACAAGTAGCTACCGATTTAGGAAAATCAATACCTATTACTGTATGTTTTAATAGCAAATACACATGCGAGAATTAGACCATTTAGTAAGAAAATCTAACCCTTTGCCAGGGTCTCACACCGTCAATAACTGAATCGAATGCTTAACATGTGTTTGCAGCACTTGAGCACACTGCCCCAACTGCGCACCGGCAACTGACCTCAGGTTTTGCGCTCGACCGGCGCTTGTGCGTCCTGCACGCTATTGCTCAACGAGCATAATCAAGAGTTTCGGAATTAAATATTGTATTTTATTTCATAGGCAAAGTTGCTCTCAGCCACGCTAAACTACAGTTTGCTTTGAGTTAGAACAAGTTTACCTTAACGGAAACTGCGAGTGGAGACGCGATGTAATTTCGGTCAAATTCTACAGATAGAAAGTTTTTATAGGAAAAATTAGTCCTTTTAACATTCTGTACGGCAAGCTGCACTCGAATATCTCATTTGTCTTCTTTAGTTCCGTTGACTTTGAACAGAAATGCGGCAAAATGCAGACCAGCTTCGTCGGAAACAAGAGTAAAAGGACCAGCTGTTTTGTTTTCACTTTCAAGGGGACCAACGACGGTAGGGCAGGGGCTGCCGAAGGTCGCTCTGTCTGGAGTCGGTCACCTCGATGAACCAGGGGCCCTCCCTCTACCAACGGCACTCAACCCTCGACGGCCCCCCGTATCGAGTTCAGTACACTTCATGTAATTACTTTAACATATGCTACGTTACAACAAAAATGCATCCCAACAACAGGAGATGTAGCTCTACTCCTTGAGCTTGTACAAGCGTCCCTTCTAAAGAAAATACAGAGAATATTGAAAATTATTAGTCAACTATAAATAATTTGGAGAGCAGAAGGTTAACATGGAGGTCTGCGCTGACCAAGCACGCACACATCACATCACTTCACTCTAGAAAAAAAAAAAACATTTAATTATCATCAGTGTCGTGTTCTGCAGAACTGAAAATCACACCTCCAAACGCCGCAAGATGGACTAATAGAATGCAAGAGCATTTTATACACCCATTTATCCTATAAAAAAACTCACGTCAAGAATTAAGTGCTTTTAAATGATAGTTTAATCTTAAGTTCTTATTAAAGCGTTCGAAACTAAGGTAAATACGAACCCAAGTGCACAAGATGAAAACGATTGCTTTTGCAGAACTTCCTTATAAATATAAAATCAATTGGTACTTTTAGGGAATAAGAAGATGGATTTAACTGATAAATACACGGCGGACGAAGTACCTACAATTTAGGTTTTCATAACACTGGCTAAATTACATTGAAGAGCTTGAGTTGAAGACTTGCGGGTCTTGGGCCGTTCGTTAAAAGCTTCCTATTCACATGAAATGTGACCCAAAAGGAGTGAAAAGAAAGAAAAATTTAGTATGGACTTAAGAAAAAGTGGAATCTATGCCCAGATGTGTTCCCACACACGATTCCCTTCTAATAGAAACAGCATGTTACGCAAGAAGAGGAAGAAAAGATAAAGACTAATCTGAGAAAAAATCTTGAGAATGAAGGCTAAGCGTTCACGTGAGAGGCGCCTCGTCAGATGGGGTTGCGGGTCTTGGGCCGCTCATCCTCGCTATCTTTGATTAGAGGCTGGGCCAGCTCCCAACTCGGGGGCCAGCTCCCAACTCGGGGGCCAGCTCCCAACTCGGGGGC
>VOMN01125392.1:0-16172 GCA_014899125.1 Orchestia grillus
TCCAGTACATTGCGATGGTGCCAAGCGCTTATTGTGCCACATCGAAAACATTCCCACGCCTACAGCTTTGGAATGTAACTGTTGGCCGTCTCGAAGTATGCTTAGGGATTTCTCTCGTTAGCTAGAGATGTATCGGTTAATGCGCTCAGCGTTGCTTGATCAGCTCTGCATGGGGCTCGGCCCAAATATGCGGCATCAGCGCCAGTGCACGGTTTCCCACGCCTACAGCTTTACCTGCTTACCGTCGCACGGCCTGGATACAATGTAGCTCACAATGTAGCCTGATACAACGTGCTTACATATATTCAATGAACGCATAATTTTCCTATTTTTTACACACTGCAGT
Organism: Orchestia grillus; assembly: GCA_014899125.1. Classification (NCBI taxonomy): domain Eukaryota; kingdom Metazoa; phylum Arthropoda; class Malacostraca; order Amphipoda; family Talitridae; genus Orchestia; species Orchestia grillus. The sequence goes on from VOMN01125392.1 coordinate 347, forward strand.
CGACCAAGTCGAGCATTTTCAGATACCCCAATTGCTCTCAAGGCCGTTCATGCAATCGTTAACTGCACATTTTGGAGGCCTTGTATTCCTCAGAAGAGTGCTGCCCTACCACTCGCAGTAAAATTAGAGAACGATTGCTGCAGAAGTCTGCTGTGGGTTTAGCCATTATAATTCATCTTGCGCGCTCCTTTTCTCCCTTTCTCGTAGTGAGATCAGGGTTACATGGAACCGACATAGTTATTCTGAGCTTAGTATTTTTTCTTGGACTTTTGTTTCTTCAACATGCTTTCTCTGCACCATGCGCAAGGTGAGCCAATCAAATTCGTAAATTTTGTGTTTTTGCACTCTTACTTACCTCAGTAGCTTCTCAATGGCGGGGACATTTTTCGTAATCATAGCTGCACTTCTACTCAAATTCTGAATAACGCACCCGAGTATAATCATTTCTTTCTCCTTCCCGTAACACGTATGAAACACACGACAAGCTGACGCAACAATTGTCACAACCATCCTCCAAACTGAGCGCCTTTCCTACAACCTTAAGGCACGGTTAAAAATTCATGATTAGCAGTGTGATCTTTTACGTTGATGATTATGCTACTGAAAAATGAGGCCAAATAAGGATTTAACTTGTGGTCGCTGCAGGATTGTGATATGTATTCGTGTTTCATTCTAAAAAATATACACATTTCTGTTCAATAAATGTCTAAGCGTCCACTATAGACTCACTCTGTCTGCGCATTTCAGTGGCCGATCATCTCCTCATACGCCTTCAAGATATTTCGCTAGTGTGTAGCATCAAACAACTCCGGCTGCTAAATTTTTGAGTTTTAACCCTCTGAGACTCCTTCGAAAGATTGAGTTTTGTAGCCAATAAGGCGATGCGTGACACCAGTATTTATATATTTAGAAACATAAAATGAATTATTCTAAAAAAGGACATACTACTTTCAAGTTTCTAAATCCATGCTTGCGCACTGAAAGTATTACAGCATTTTTATAGGTTATACACTCGTACCCGGCAGGGTCTCAGAGGCTTCTGTTGCTGCGAGGAACTTATCCCTGACTTTTCTGTACGTTTGCTCTAGATCCTTCAAATTGTGCCATGGTCCTTGATGAAAAAACTGCTTCCTCACGCTGAATGCTGAAGTGCTTTTTGTTAGTGAAGTCAACCGTCCTGCGTCAACTTTTAGCGGTAGATGGTAATATTAATATAGGCGTAAATAGTGACCGCTTAAAATTTGGGGCGCCCTGGCTTATTGGTTCCGTGTCAAGGTCAGAGTTGGAAAGTCGGGGTTCGACTCCCGGCTGGATGAAAACTGATTTCCACAGAAGCAAGGACTGCTTCCCTTAGAAAAGGAAACTTCAACCTTCAATTCCCCGGTGGGATGTTACGCGGTATCGGGTTTTCCACAGTAATCCGTAGGTGAAATGAAAGGAAAATTCCGCGACTGATTTTACGTCACGTTAGAACATTAACGCTCATATGGTGATGTTTTAAAAATATACTTTCAGATGAAACCATCGAAAACATTAGAAAACCAACAAGATAGAGTCGTGAATTACAGCGTTCTGCTGCACTTGAACCACTAAGGTAACAAAGAGTATCTGAAACAACGCTCAGTAGCTGAATGTTTTTTAATGTTTTAATGTTGCTGGAGACCAGCACGACGGTGAAGCTCTCTCTAGTCGACGCTGATCATGACCTTCATGGCTCCTCCAGCGCAGGTGCGGGCAGTTTCGAAGGCCTGCACGGACTCGGCGAGGGTGAAGCGGTGGGTGATGAGGGCCTTGACGTTAGCACGGCCTGACGCTACGAGGTCCAAGGCGTCCCCAAAGCTGAGAGTAAAAAATGGGAATTTGGTCACCGCGGTAGAAAAGGACTCGTAATATTCAACTTGATCATCTTCACGATTTAAATTCGAGAGCATTTCAAATAAGGATGCTAAGTAACCGTGGTGACTGTGATCACCGCGCGTTTCATACTCAACCCTTTATCAAACAAAGAGGATTTCGCAGACCCATTTCATAAAGATGCTTTTAGTTTTACGTAAAAAGTTAAATACAGTCTTGTTGAATGCGTACACACAAGCGGAAGGCTGCAGCACTGTTTCCGTACGAAGCTGAATTCAGCCGTATCGAAAAAATACCTCGGTCTTTAAAGAGTAAAAAATACATATTTTATCGTTTTTTGGGGTCATTTTTAAAAGCGCAAGTTACATGTCAAAGACAAATTGACATCACCCCGAAAAGACTGCCCATTGGTCACTATCGCGTCCATTCATTAGCAGGACACCGTTTAATATGTAAAAAAATTCTCCCACTTTTGGATGCATTAGCAAAAAGTGCAAGGATATACGAATCGGTCGATTTTTCAGGAACCTCACACGCAAGGTGAAAAGAAGAAATAGCGAAAATGAGATCGATTTTGATTGGAAACTTTTACGATTAAAAATAATTTCCTGTTACGGTGGCCATTATTTTAACTCGAGAGTACAAGTGATAAAACTTCAACGTACATGCGCACCTCTGCGGTATCTGTTTTTTCCTGTAGCTATTCCAATGAAGAACCGCATAAAATCAATTTAAAGAAACTTCTCAGGTGCAATTTTCGCAATGTACAATTTTTAAAGTGCAATCTTTCATACCCAAAAAATACTTCATCCCTCACTACTCACTCGTTGACGTAGCAGAAGACACCGCGGATGTCGACTTCTCTGATGGCTGCATCCACCAGAGGCACCTTGACTTCCGCCGGTCCGAGGCCGACCAGGGTCACTATGCCTCCTGACTCTGTGGCCTGTGGCGAAGAAGGCACAAAGAAATGAGCTTTATTCATTCTAAACATACAGTACATCGTCGGGTTTACATATATTACATTTACGTAAGAAATGCGGGGCTCGGCGCCTCGCGCAAGCCCGTCTGCGCAGCCGGGAGTCGAACCTTCGGTTGCACACTCGATAACGGACCGCGTGACCACTGTGCCCAGGAGTCTCTTTATGGTCCGATCAGAAGCGATGAGTGATATCATTTCTATCGGTGCCTGCGTTGTAATTCTACATCTCCGTTGCCTCAAAGGTTATCATGTTAATCTTTACGTGCTGTGATGTCAATGCCAAGTAATCCGAAGTAAATTAAATGAGTCAAAGAATTCACCCATTCAAAAAGGGTGAATTATTGTGACTTGTATTCTCGCAATACCACGCATCATCGCCAAAGATAAAACTGAAGTTAAGAAAACGCTATAAATGACGGACCTTAGGTGTTCGATGCCTCCCAAACTGAGAGAGACGTGCCACATCCCCTCAGGGGAAATAGGGCGGGCAATAGGGTTAGGCAGTTAGGTTTAGCTATCGTATACTATGGGGACTGGCATCTCTGAAGAGGCCCTGCTAGGTTACCTCGCCTATAGATAAGTCGTCGGGACTTCTACTTATCGTACCCACTTTGCTTCTTTCAGTTTTTATACCTTCACTATATCTCCTTTGTCTTTTCTTCCTCTTCATTTGTACTTGCTGCTTCTATGTGCAGGGTATCCTGTGTATGAAAAAACTTTGTGAATAGATTTTTCGTTCTCTAAAGTCCATGCTAAATTATCCCTTCGCTTCACTCGCCTGAGAAAGCATTCCAGCTAGTGAGCTTTAAACTAACTAAGAACAATAACATTAGTGTAAGTTACATTGAAGGTGCTGAACGCTAGTGTAAGACACATACTAATTTTCCGTTCCAGTTATGTTTTGGAATCCGTCCATGTTTTGTTTGAAACTTTACAAGAAATTTCACCTGAATGGCGAGTTTGATGGATGCCTCAGCCCCGCTACAGTCCATGGTGATGTTGGGCTGCCGGCCACCCATTTTCTCCTTGACAGACTCCGCAAGTTGGGCTACGGACACTCCAGAGGTCACGTGTACCACGCCATCTGCCCCCAGCTTCATGGCCAATTCCAGCCGCTTCTCATTCAGGTCTGAGTAAGACATGTAAACAAAACTTGACACGGGAAGTCAATCAGAATAACAATACTCTGGCTGACGACTCAAATTTAGACGCCATGGGAAAAATACACGCCGTATTGTTTCTGTTCCTAAAGGCAGATCTCTAAACAACCACAGCTCTGACCCATCAGCAATAGCTTCCAGAAAAGCCTAGAAAGAGGGTTCTAACCAGCCCTAGGTCCAAGGTACGTAGACGCCAAGGTACAACAGGTTCCCCTACTCAGCATACCTCATAGCTTGACCTGAAACACAGGGCTTGGGACAACATCTCGGGCCCAGAATAGGGCGCAGCGGAGTCCAACTTTTGGCTCACAGGCTCTTGATGGCTTACAGATATTGCGTACAGAAGAAACGCAAGCGTCGGCCCTAAATAGAACGACTCATTTTTGAATTGTCGCAGTATTAGCTACAAGAACGTACCATGGATTTCCCGCACTCGTGAGCATGTTCTTGAAAACTTTCAACGAAACATTAAGAGCTTCAAACTCACTTGGATTATTTATAATGTCTTTGATGACGGACAGTGGCCCTTGTAAAGTGAAGTCGTGAATTTTTTTAAAGTAACTTTGAACCAAAGATATTTTTTAGGTTAACTTGGTTCTAAAAGTATTTTCCAAGTTAATTGGTACCAGACACATTTTTCGAGTTAACTTGGTGCTAAAAGCATTTTTCGAGTTAACTTGGTACCAAAGATGTTTTACAAGTTAACTTAGTACCAAAAGCATTTTTCAGGTGGGCTTGGAACCAAAGATATTTTTCAAATTAACTCTGTACCAAAAGTATTTCTCAAATAAAATTGCTACCAAAGATATTTTTCAAGCTAACTTCGTAAGTAAACTAGGGGCCCCGTACGACTGGCGGGACTAAGTTACCGGTGAGGCAAATCTGGGTGGCGCCCATGCTGCGAGCGACCATCATGGATAGGATGCCGATGGGCCCGGCCCCGCAGATGAGGAGGCGAGTCCCCAGCGTCACCCCCGCACGGCGCACAGAGTGCACGGCACAGCTCAGAGGCTCCAGGAAGGCGCCCTCCTCCATGGACACGTGGTCGGGCAGCCTGGGCACACGCGAACGCCATCAACTTTAACCACAAAAGAAGTTTCAGTCTAAGTTCTGCGCCGGAGTTCCCATATGGCTGCAACTTGCGTTTCGTACGAAGCTAAAAGCTGCCTCATTGCATACGTACATACATACGGCTGTAACTTGCGTTTCGTACGAAGCTAAACGCAGCCTCATTGCATACGTACATACATACGGCTGCAACTAGCGTAAGCTAAATTCAGCCTTACCGCCATAATAATTTGGAAGTACACATGTATAATGCGCTACCGCCTGAGCATTTTGACCAAATATTCAATTATTTACCGATGGGTGCGGCAAAAAAGTTGAGCTGGGGCATTAAATATGACCTGGTATGTTACCCTCGGAACCAGAGGGTGGCCTTTACGTGATGGCAGATTACAAAAGCAGGAACATGTTAGTTCTCGCAAACTCGCGATGTTGTTGTTGCGTTGTTCACATGATCTGCCTCCATGGTGTTCACACCTAACCATAAGCTCTTAGTTCAGTAAGTGACAATATTTTCACTGCAGAAAGTACAAGATGGTTCCATACGAAAAAACGTAACTCGATATTCAGCTACCACATCGGGACAGAGGGAAGCTGAAGCTTTTTTTCAAATGAGAACATTACTCTGCGATTGACCTAGCTGTTCCAGCTGACTTTCAACAACATTGAAGGCACCTCAAAGACTTTTCGAAATGTACATGCACTTCTCTACATCTTCGTCCCACTCTGTATTTACGCTCCGCTAAAGATTCTCTACGCTTTTCTACGTCGTTGCCTCTGGTATTTGTTCCTCCTAACTCTCCAGACATGTCACCCAGCACCTCGCTCTTGTCATGCGTCCCTATGAAAGTAATCATTCACAAAACAATATTTACGGTCAGATGAGCAGATATAGCGTTGATGCACTGCAGCAAGTACTAGTAGCGAGTAGTGAAGAGATAGTGCTGAGACTCGCATACGGCAGTAGTCAGCAGGGTGACTGCAGTACAGACACTCACTTGTAGCAGTAGTCAGCAGGGTGACTGCAGTACAGATACTCACTTGTAGCAGCAGTCAGCAGATGGTAATAGTAGACACTCACTTGTAGCAGTAGTCAACAAGGTGACTGCAGTACAGACACTCACTTGTAGCAGTAGTCAGCAGGGTGGTGGTAGTACAGACACTCACTTGTAGCAGAAGTCAGCAAGATGACTGCAGTACAGACACTCACTTGTAGCAGTAGTCAGCAGGGTGGCGGTAGTACAGACACTCACTTGTAACAGAAGTCAGCAGGGTGGCGGTAGTACTGACACAAGCTGCCTTTGTCACTGGCCATGAAGCCTTTGGTGATAGTCTTGCACAAGTTCCAATGCCCTGTCACGCAATACTGGCAGCGGTGGCAAGAAATGTTCGGGGCAATGGCCACTCGATCGCCTGCAATGACAAATACAATTAACGTCTAGCTCGTTACTCAATCGTAACCCATAACAGCCCAAATTACATTGGCAACAAGACTGTATTTATCCCACTACTAAAAAAACTAGCCGCAGCCTTACCTACATGAGTGATCGAACTACATATAGCTTTTTACTGAAAATAAGCTGCATCTTTATGAAACTGGACCAAATAGTCCTTTTGACTGGAAAGGGCGCAGTGGTTTATTTTTCCAAATGCGAACTAACGCCGGCCCTTGATTTATAGTCCATCTTAATGACGTCGGCAACCCGCGGCTCAGGAGCCTGATCTTTCTTTCCTGATTTTTTATTTCTTCTTGATCTTTATCTCCTGAGGACTACATCTGTCTCCCAGGCAAGTCCTAGCTCACATTTTTCTCAAAAATTCACGCATTTATTTATATTCAGGGTGAATAAAATATGATACATCTCCCGGAAATATACCTAAAAATATGCCAATTTCATGGCTCCATCAGCCGGAAAAGTTTCAGGATCCTCCGGTCGGCCATGCGNGTCAGACAAATCTTTTCTGATTTCTCAACCTTGACGTATTGTTTTAGTTCGTTGCCTGGTAAACCCCTTGTGGTCTGTATGCATTTCGAAATTCAAAATAAAATCATTCATGTAACTCTTGTGATGGTAATTTTTCTAAATTGTTTGAATTACTTAAGTTTAAATAGTTCAAAATCTTCTTTCGTAAGAATTGTACAAGCTTTTCATAGATGATGCTGTGGCTACTCTTTCATGCAAATCTATATGCAGCCTTATCGGCAGAATAATCTGATCTGTATAGGGTTAAAAGAGCAATGAATGAGACAAACCGGGCATAGCTGGGCTTCAGTTTTTGGTGAATGAGGTCTCCACAAGAGCGGAGTTTCCGGCCGTCTAGAACACACGATGAAGTTGTGTATTTTTTTGGAAGAGCAAAGTGTCCCTCGTAACCATTGGTGAAGCACAACCAGACTCAGCACGTTCATATAAAACAAATCTATGTGAATACAGGTTGTTTACTAAATCATTTAAACTCTCAGGAGAATCGGCACGATTGAAAAGTTCCTACTGTAAATTACATGTACATTTTCGAAAGAAGTAAATTTTTTATGATTTCGTTGTATTTAATTTTCACGTCAAAATTTTAGCTTCAAAATAAAATCGATCCTTATGAGCACAGGTGCAATCAGCAGAGCTGCTGCAAGCTTCAGCAGGCCAGGTCATCGCTTGAAAGAAGAATTCTCATTTAGAAGCTGCAAATTAAGGTATTTAGTACAATAAAAACTCTAACTTCTACTCTATTTCAATATCCTCTTTGTACTTTTCATTTGAACTCTCATTAACGGACTAATAGGAAGATGTTATCGGGTGATGTGGATATTTCACATCTGACAGCTCTGCACTGTCGTACCGTACATTGGGGCAGTGGAACACGTATTTAGACCTGAAGATCTTGTCCATTTACACCTATATCCATTGATGTAAGGTGTCCGCAAACTACAAAGTTAAAACTGCTCCATGAACTTGCTTCATAAAGCGTTTAAACATCTAAGCACACCACATAAATCCAGAAGGCATATCAATCATGCTTAGAAATCATCCCGCGCTGCTCGTCAGCAACGCCCCACATTCCTAAACGCCTGTGAGCACCCAAGCAAAGACCGCTGTTACGACCACCGCTACTTCCGATACGACTTCACCACCACGCACGCTATATACTCACTGAAAATTTTTCTTTCGCTCACGGTTGATTTACATTGTACTTCGACGGTGATTTACGATCGATACGAAGCAGGCGCGCTGGCTCTTCTTCAAAAACCTCCCCGTAGGACCTTCCCTTTTATATCACAGGTGAGCAAGCTTAATAGTGACAACTTGAAAATAACGAGAATCCCAGCAATACGTTTCAACATTAATCGAGTAGCAGAAGCAGGAGGTTCACACATCCATACAGCAGCAGAAGCAAGAGGGATCAAGAAAAAAAATGCCAACACGTTTTATCGTTGGGTTTTCAGTGCCTTACAACTACTGGCGTTGTGAGGGATGTGAGGAATGTGTGGTTTAAGCTTCTTTTTCCAAGGGAATCACTCCCTGCTTACGTGAAAATCAGTGCCTGAGCCGGGAGTCGAACTCTTACTTCCCAGGTGCGAGGCTATCACGCTAACCAGAACGCCATGGAGCCCTAATAGAAAGAATAAATAACTACAGAAACGAGACAATACGGTCGAAATATTTCCCTTCAAAGCAACGTGGAAAAATGACGGAAGAAAAAAGGCTACATGCGCCACGAGGACGCAGTGCTCACCAGGCTTAAGAGTGGTGACGTTGGCCCCACACTCCACCACGGTGCCCGCGGACTCGTGGCCCATAACGAAGGGATCCTTCACCTCAAACTCGCCCATCTTGCCCTTGGTCAGGTACGAGACGTCCGTGCCGCAGATACCAACTCTGCTGACGCGCAGCAGCACGTCTGTAGCACAAAAGAAACTCTATTTGTTACAAAAAAGTCGACATGCACGGCAACATCGAGTTTTAAAGACCGTTTAATTACTGACGAGCGAGTGATGCGAGGAATATGGGGCTTAAGTTTCCTTTCACAAAAAGGTGAAAGGTTTAAGCTTCCTTTCCCAAGGAAGTGAAAGGTTTGAGCTTCCTTTCTTAAGGAAGTGAAAGGTTTAAGCTTCCTTTCTCAAGGAAGTGAAAGGTTTAAGCTTATTTCCCAAGGAAGTGAAAGGTTTAAGCTTCCTTTCCCAAGGAGGTGAAAGGTTTAAGCTTCCTTTCCGAAGGAGGTGAAAGGTCTAAGCTTCCTTTAACTAAGAAGGAAAAGATATAAGCTTCCTTCGCAAACACGCAACGGTGTTGTGCCATTTCACGTGTGCGGCTTGAGGGAGTTTCTCCGTCCTGTGAACTATATTAACATTATCGCGACCGGATTACTTTTGCAATAAAAACTGTATTTATCATTATACAAAACAATAGATGCAGTCATAAGTACATATTCATACAAATATATACAGGGTGCAAGGGAAAAAGAGGTACAAAATTTCACACCTACAGAAATTGGCCAACTTAACACTCTTGCCTCTATGAATTTTTGCGAAAAAATTCAGTTGATGAGATATTAGCTGTTTAATGTTGGAAAGAGCAATTTTGGGAACAAAATTATCACCAAATAATTTGTTTCTACATTAACTCAACAGAAAAAGTTCGAAGTTTCCCCCATCCACGTGAATGCACATCGATTTTTGTGGATATATAAAAAGCCTTGTTAATTTAACACCGGTGCAATCGGAAAAAGATCCCGTGGCCAGAATTGCAGCGGCTTCTGGCGATATCCCTGAAATGCCGGGCCTTTTCCACAGTATCCGGCAGTGCTCAAGTCGGAGATATCACAAGTGCATCGATGTGCAAGGTGGGAGGTAGGAGGAAAATGTTGTGTGCTGCACGGGATTGGAACTCTGAAGGGAGTAGCGGGGTTGCGGTGTGGCAGTGTACAGGTGTGTCCGCTAGTGTGGCAGTGCACAGGTGTGTCCGCTAGTGTGGCAGTGCACAGGTGTGCCCGCTAGTGTGGCAGTGCACAGGTGTATCCGCTAGTGTGGCACTGATCAGTGTAGCTGTCTGTAGGACTTTCTGTAATACTGTCTGTAGGGCTGTCTGCAGGACTCCGTAGGTCTGTCTGTAGGGCTGTCTGCAGGACTCCGTAGGTCGGTCTGTAGGGCTGTCTGCAGGACTCTGTAGGCCTGTCTGTAGGGCAGTCTGCAAGACTCTGTAGGTCTGTCTGTAGGGCTGTCTGCAGGACTCTGTAGGCCTGTCTGTAGGGCTGTCTGCAGGACTCTGTAGGTCTGTCTGTAGGGCTGTCTGCAGGTCTCTGTAGGTCTGTCTGCAGTACTCTGCAGGGCTGTTTGCAGGACTCTGTAGGTGTCTGCAGGACTCTGTAGGTCGGTCTGTAGGACTCTGTAGATCTGTCTGCAGGACTCTGTAGGTCTGTTTGTAGGGCTGTCTGTAGGACTCTGTAGATCTGTCTGCAGTACTCTGTAGGGCTGTCTGCAGTACTCTGTAGGTCGGTCTGCAGGGCTGTCTGCAAGCTGCCGCCCTCACTCACCATCAGGACCAGCAGTAGGCATCGGTCTGTTCATCTGAAAAACAAAAGCGACAGTCAGAGGAAATTCTCGCATGAGACAAAAGATCACGGCACGGCTGGACGCGTCTAGTTATTAAATAATCATACGTCGTAAAACAACTGAGGAAATTAGTATTCAGACCATGGTCTAAGGCAGTTTTTCCCTACATTTTTTGGCCAAACGCTCCATCTATTCGCCTCTAAAATCCTGAGAAAAATCCCCATCTCTGTCCAAAGGAAATAATAACTCAAAATAACACCTGAAATATAATTCTCCGTACAGAATTATGTTCACATGATGGAAAAACTCCTGAAAATACAAATTGAAAATTCAGGCCGAGGCCTCATCAGTCGCGCAATTGCCCCCTGCCCCCTAAATGCACGCGTGGCCCTGTGGCCCCCTCCCTGTGTGNCTAAAGAAAAGTCATTTGACAATGTTCAGTAAGGATTTGAAGTTACTTTCTAACAATCGTTGCTCCGAAGTCAAACTAGTTTAAATTTTCCGCCACCACGTCGAATTATCGACTTTCCGGCGGCAATATCTGCACTTGGGCGACCACAATTGTAGGTAATTTTGATGACCATAGATGGTGCACCGGGAAAAATGGTGGAATTTTTTCACTGCCACATGGTTAAATTTGTAAAATAATTGATACAACAACGAAGGTAGCCAAAACTATTGATAGTTACAGATGCTAAGACGAAAAAGCTAGGCTGTAAATCTTCCATTGCTTATTACTTCATGTACCAGGCTTTTAGTAAATTCAATTCACGGTACATAAAAAACTATTTTAAATTATGATTTTTTTAACAAAAGCTAGTATTAAACGTACCTGTACTTGTGAGTTAAAATATTACTCATTTAAATTCGATTCTCAGAAAAATGTATATTGAGAATGTCAAAATGAGTGCTAGTCCCATGAGCCAGGTATGTTTTTCGTACAGTTTAGCCTGTATAACAACATTGTGTATTTCGAATCATTTCTTCAACGCTCCAAGTACACGAGAATGCTACACACAAACACACACACACACTACTTCTCGAGAATCACTCAAGAGAAGGAAACAAAGTTCATTTACAATCAAAGTTCATTTTAAAAATAAATTGCTGAGCCTTTTCCCCGTAACTTTATAACGCCCCAAGCAACGATTTTGCAATAAGGCTACAGCTAGCTTTATGTTAAGACTAGGCGTAGTCTTTTGAAACAGTTCAATATTGGGCCATTGATTCCTCTGGCGCTGAAGAGAGCAGAGCGATCGTCATTTTAACCAGAGCAGAGAACAGTTTTCAAGCAGGATTACGCGCCTTACAATGCTGCACTGTCACTGAACTCTCCTTTTCTAGCATAATTGATCCGAACATGCTGTTGTACGAAATTATTTTCGTAAATTTTTACTTCAACATCCATAATGTGATGACATCATTCGTATTTATTTCTGGACACCACAGTTAAGTACAGTGATAAAGCTCACCACAACTGGATATCACCATACTCTTCAAAATTAACCACTCTCGGGCTCATCACCACAACAGGACATCGCTATGCTCACCACTCTCAACCTCATCACCACAACAGGTTACCACTATGCTCACCACCCTCAACCTCATCACCACAACAGGACACCACTATGCTCACCACTCTCAGGCTCATCACCACAACAGGACACCACTATGCTCACCACTCTTAGGCTCATCACCACAACGGGACACCACTATACTCACCACTCTCAGGTCGTTGGCTTTCAGCAGCACGGCCGCCAAATTTTCTTTACTGGGAGCCATCGTGAAGGCAAAAATAACCAAATCTGTAAGATTTTAAATCAATACAAGAATAGTTATTAAAGAGAGAGAGAACTGTCTTCGTTCATTTCAACATTAATGGTCGCATAGTCATTTTTAGCGTCAATGTGTATTGTGATATTTTTAAGTTAATTTTTATTTACTGGTGGATTACATCAACTAAAAATATGCAAGGTTAAACGAGTGTGGGCACACTGGTTTGGTCATAAGGCACTAGTTTGGGGATTTTTTACTAGTACGTGAACTAAAATAATTCATTGTTCATTCATGTAATAGTCATTGTTCAACATACTTACATTAATACAGCAAAAATTCAAAGAATTAACAAGAAGTCACACAGAAGCAACACACCACTAGGTACAACAATACAAAGACCTTGAGTACAACCCTCTCCTCAACCGACTGCGAGCTCCAAGCACTTGTAATCGTAAGAAAACTCAGCTTCTATAGGTACACACAGCAGCACTTTTCCCGAGAACTGTAACTGTAGTACCCTTTTTTCCTGCATTTGCGTTCTGTTCATGAATTTGGCCACGTCAATAGGCTTGAAAAACGAAGAATGAGATCACGAGTTCCGTCTCTCATGACACAAGCTCTCACGTGTTCTTTCCTTTACTAGCAGCAGGAAGCCTGTCTTTTGCTGCTGTCTGAGTGAGGGGCCAACGAAGTGTAATAGGTCTAGGTCTGGACATTTGATTTGATTGATTTGACGAGTTCTGACTTTAGACGTGAGTTTCCCACCGAAGTTGCACGAAATGGCCATATGGCCTGCTGTTAAGAATTCAGTTAATATAATTTGGTCTTAAATTTTTATCTTTACTATGGTGAATAAGCACATGCGCACATTATATATGAACGACTGAGAACGCAAATTTAATTCACTTCAAAAATCGGTTATCTAGTGAAGAGTCAAGTGGCAGTAGTACGTTTTTTCTTCGAACACGAACGTAATTCGCATAGGTTGTATCTTAAAATAAACGCACCAGAACTTACGAGTTTTAATATTTATCATTCGATTTTAATTCGTGGAGAAATTTACATTCTAAATTTCCAAATGAATTCTTTTCCTGAAGTCTACAGAAACATTTTCTTTCACACGAACTTGACTCAAATAATAACATTAACTACCACTCGCGAAGGTGTATTATAGTCGACTCCAATGCAGGTATTTACGGACAATGCTGTCACAGTTACAGAGCCAGTACCGCACAGCTGTGCTGGTACCATACAATTGCGTTGGTACTTTACTTTGGTACCGACCTAGAGCGATACCTCACAGCACCGTGGTCAGCCGGCAACTCTGGGTAGAGATTGAGAACTCTGTGAACTTGTGCACAGTCACTGCAAGGTCAGGACTATGGGGGCATGTCCTCACCATGGGGGGGGGAGGGCATGTCAAGCACCCGCATGGAGACCGCAGTGACACTGAAGGCAGTGGTGCGCTATGAGAACTCTGCAGCACCCCAAGGGCGCTCCATGAAGCTGCAGAGGGCGACACCCGCCACCAGCAGGACACAGAACACGTGGGTTTAAAACAGTCCCTCGATCGACGACGACTTGAAGTGCTCAACTCAACATAAGCATCATTCTTCAAGGAATTTTTCAATGATGCAACGACAGAGTGAACTTTCATTCATCCATAGGCATGCTTCAGAGTAATTTATCCGTCGTAATTTGATGATACATGGATATGATTTCCGAGAAAATCCCAGGCTTCTCGTGTACAGTCCTACAACAGCCGGTGGCACCAGTGCATGATCTCAACAGGGTAATTCCTTCAACACGTGTTAACAGAATTCAAGACTTCCAATACTTGTATCATCAGTTCTCATCCGATCGAATTCTCAGACATAATTCTCCATCACATGAACAACGGAAGCTCTATCAGAAAGATACGTCGATATTTCCCAGAATTTTGTATAATTTGTTTTCATTTCTTGAAGTCCGTACTATGCCCATCACACGATCAGTCAATATCTGAAGACAGAGTCGGCAGACACCGAAATATAGGCATTGGATACTTACTTTCGGAGTCAACGTCGAAGTCAAGAGTCTGTACAGTCCCTTCACTTCCGACCCGACTCCAGAAAAGGGAGCAAAGTTAGCATTCGATGCCTGTAGTTGGGTGTCTTCCGTCACTGTCTTCAGGCATTGACTGATCGCGTTGAGGAGGTCCTAATTTCGCACGATTAACACAAGGCTTGAGGGTCTGGCCGGCGCTGGGAGCTGCGACGCAGAGTAACAAATGAAGGTCATTCTTTATCAGCGCACAGTGACTTTGCTGTGCCACGGAGGACAAAACTGAAAGTTATCAGACGTGAGCGATGTAAGCAAGGTCATCAGTCCTCCATCGCGTTAATTAAATGATAAAGAGATCCACTCGAGTGACAGAGGCACTCACCACTTCTCTCAATTGAAGAGATGCTTCTCTTATGCTTCTCAGATGCTACTCAATTGAAGAGATGCTCTCTTATTAAAACCCGATCTTCTCTTGCGTGCCGGCTGTTGCTGAGTTAACTTACGTATCTTGCATCTATTATATATTCTATTCACATTGCTGGTGAGGGAGTTTTCCACACCCATCGCATAATACAAAACGGCCATGTTTTGGAGAAGAGGTATAATCGCACTGCGTGAAATAGAAGGAATTAGCGAAAAGTAAGAAAATATATTATTCCACCGCGCAGCAGTGTAATATAATTAGGAGCGAGTTTAGTGTATTAGCTAAATAGTTTAAGGATCCCTGCCCACATAGCAAGCGGTCTCAGGAAAGCGAAATGGACTATTTACCGCATGTCAGC
This sequence comes from Orchestia grillus, assembly GCA_014899125.1. Lineage (NCBI taxonomy): Eukaryota > Metazoa > Arthropoda > Malacostraca > Amphipoda > Talitridae > Orchestia > Orchestia grillus. Next base: position 15,554 of record VOMN01125392.1, read on the forward strand.
TTTGTTAGAAGTAATAAAGTTTACTGATGACGTTTCTTGCCACCGAAGAGTTCGCAGATGTGCGGAGCCGAGCGACACCGTTGAATAAAGCAAGGAACTAGGAAATGCAAAACAGAGAATGTGACTCTTGATATAATTAACATTATCAATATTCGTTACTTAACTGCCATTTCCAAAGTCGATGCGATCCTAACAGCGGGGCTCTGTGTATTTAAAAGTTTCAGTTTCGATTTCAGTTTCAGTTGCCATTATTAGTTCCCCACCGAAAACCACCGCAGCCACGTCAAGCCACTGCAGCCACGTCAAGCCATCGCAGCCACGTCAAGCCACTGCAGCCACGTCAAGCCATCGCAGCCACGTCAAGCCACTGCAGCCACGTCAAGCCACCTCGGCCAAGCCAAACAACCGCAGCCAAGAGGCAGGGTTTGCACAAGGCGGCGGAAAAAGTCAGAGAATCGGACTATTCCCCGAAAGTCGAAAGTCCCCGAGAAAAGTTATAAACCAATTATGGCATAAATATTATACTAAGAGATGAAGGAATTGGTGAATAAATGAAATAGTAGAGCTTTTTTGAGGACTCCATGGTGTAGTGGTGAACGTGATGGCCTCACAGCCGAAT
>VOMN01125403.1:0-16653 GCA_014899125.1 Orchestia grillus
ATTAATTCAACGAAATATCCATCAAACTAGGAGGCACACAACAGGACATGTACTCCCTCCTAGTCAACTTATGATCAAATTCCACGAGGTGTTCGAGGTTGCGGAATACCCTTTCATACAGTGCTACATATGCTACATACTTACATGAGCTACATGGATACATCGATAAAATACACCCGCGGTTACGCTAGAGTCATGCTGGCCGCAGAGAGGATGCACAACGCAACGACTTATCACCCAGTCGGGCGGCTCAAGATTTTGCTAAGCGGCTTATGGAGACGGAATACCCCCTCCCCGCACCCTCTCCGGTAGTTCTAAGGGGGATGGGGGTCTGATGAATATGCAAGCCAGTGTCATGGGTTGTATACTTTTTCCGCTCGTTTTGATGAAGTGCTGACGCTTATGCAAATTTGATGAGTCCGTGCTGACGTGTTGATGGCGGCCACACTGTTGCGTTGATGGAAGTCATGGTGACGCGTTCATGTAACTACGTTGTTAGAAGTAGTTCACATTTGTTGATGACAAGCGTTGTATCGTGTTGATTGAAGCTAATTTGGCTTGCTGAAAGCTAAGTTGGCTTGATGAAAGCCGTAGTTGGCTTAATGAAAGCCGTAGTTGGCTTAATGAAAGCCGTAGTTGGTTTGATGAAAGCCGTACTGACGAGTTGTGAACAGCACTGATGTCATGGAGGTATTTTTGTTGAGTTGGTTGTTTTGGTGTAGTGTTTCCCTGATTTAATACGCTGGGAAGCCGCAATGCTCAGCGACATGAAGATCGTCTTTATTTCGTCGATTGACCTGCATTGAGCTGAGCGCTGCGAACAAGCCCCAGCGGTGTCGAGGCGTTGAGATGATACTTCGTTTAATTAATTCATCGAGCTGTGCTTGGATATTTTAGTCATGAGTTCAAATATGCACGTGTACACATGCACATATTTCTGACTGCAGTAATATTTGACAAGGACGTTTTTCCTCCTCGATTCAAATCCAACAAATGAATTGTAGGCAATGCAAAAATCTAATAGAGTAAATAAGGTATGCGAAGGAAGGACATTAAGTATCATGCTCACATGATACAACAAAGACGTCTTAATAATCTGAATTTTTAGACCTTACGTATAACACAATCTATTAGAACAAGTAATCAATAAGGATAATTACAGGGTTTAGGATCAGAAATTGCTCACTGTCGAAATGACAATAACTGTTACATGTAGAAAATCTACATGTTTTCAGGTAGTCAAATACCTCGAAATAACCAAGCTGGCGTAAGATACAAGATGCTTGTTCGTACCACGTCGCTGCGGAGGCTGGAGATCGTTGCCAAGTCCCCCGAAGGAAATAACTATGCATTTTAAATACAGTTTGGAACCATTTTGAAACAATTTATCACCACAAGTGTTACACCATTTAAAGATGTTACCGGGTTGGATTTCCCGTGTGATTACAATGGGCAGGTTTTTATACATAGCTACTTGTGGGCCCAAATAAGTTCAATGACCTATAGGGCCTCCTACAGGACCTTATACTAATAAAGCGCTCCAGTGTCAGCTATGACGAGGAATATCGCTTTCCAATTGGTTGAACATTGTGTGACACATGTTCATCTCAGGATTGTGTTCACATCTTTGTGTAGTTCAGAGGTGTTCGACGGGGTGCGGAGAGTCGCCGTCACAGCGACGGGTGAGGGTCGTACGAAGACGCCCCTCGGTCGCTCGAATGCGTTCTGGAGCGTCAGACATCTGACGATATCGGTTAGGAGGGTGGGCGGTCGACGACGCTTATCCGGACGGTTGAATGTGGTACATCACTGACTGCGTCGTTTGAACGGTAAAATGTTATCTTGTTGCCAGGATTTTCAGTCTTTAAGCGTCGTGCACGTAGAACGAAACGCTAACATGGTGCACAGCCATGACTCAGAATAAAACCACGAGTGGATGGAAAACAAAACACATTCACTACGAGTGACTCTAGAGCTTAGAATTTTCAAAACAATTTGTTATCATTACATATTCCAATCCCATCAAGCTTAAACGTCAATCGAAACAGAAGTGAATCCCTCTGCAGCAGTAATTTCTCTTCTCTATTTAATCCTAACATCCTTCTAATTCGACAACTCTTTTGCATATTTTTGGAAATCCAGGATGGCTAACTCACTTCTCCCTTGTTTATCACCATTAATACTTCACCACAACACAAGGCTTTCCATTAATCCTGCATACCAAACGAGGCCTTCCATTAATCTGCATACCTAACGAATCCATCTATTAATCTCGAATACTAAACGAGGCTTCATCACTAACTGCCCGTCAGTTCCCGGCCTGCATCACTGGGCCAATTATCTAATTAGCGGCTGAAGTCAGCATGGTGAGAGGTGAGTCAGCACGATGAGAGGCGGGTCAGCATGATGAGAGGTGAGTCAGCTCGATGAGAGGCAGGTCAACATGATGAGAGGTGAGTCAGCATGATGAGAGGTACAGCATGATGAGAGGCGGGTCAGCATGATGAAAGACGGGTCAGCATGATGAAAGGCGGGTCAGGATGATAAAAGGCGGGTCAGCATGATGAAAGGCGGGTCAGCATGATGAAAGGCGGGTCAGCATGATGAAAGGCGGGTCAGCATGATGAGGACGGTCAGCATGATAAGGACAGGTCAGCATGATGAGAGGCGATACATTAACAGAAGTGTACGCGTTATCGCCTGTACGGCTTTACGTGTCTGAGAGCATCTAGGCGCTACAGTGCTCTTGAAAATTAATGATTCAATAAACCAATTTTCCATATTTGATGAGATTTGCAGTCTATGTGATGAAATAAAGAATCATTGGCTTAGGTAATGAACTTCAAAAACTTTACGAGCGAACTTTAGACAAACTTTACCAAACTTTTACGGACAGAAATTCTGTCGTGAATTTAGCTAAGGAAATTTTTGCTTTTGCAGCAAAACTTGGACAGCGAAGAATTTTTCAATTGACTGCGCAATCACACTTGTATTGAATAGCCTGAGCAGACGGGAAGTGTTTGACATCTTTAATGGACTCGGAAAAATGTATGGGTCCAATCAGAACAAGTGTTTATTATCAGGGAAGAAGCATTATTCGAGAAAGGCTGAAAAGAATTCGCTCAAGTTTTGGGAGTGACCTCACGTGTTAAGTGACCACGATTGGCTTAGGGGGTAAGCTGGGGGCGAGGTTTTAGGATATGTAGATTTCAGTTCGCGAGTGGGACGGTGACCAACCCATACATGGGCGTTACTTTTCCAAGCAGAGGGATTTGAGGGAACCTGAGGGAGTTTGGCTGGGGAGGCTACGAGAGGAGATGCCACCGCCGAGGGCGCTGTGGCGAGCAGGGGCTCATACTTTGGGTGAATTTTGGAATTTGTTGTCGGAAGACGACAGTGACACTTTTGGAACGAAAACTGCAACATTTTTGGAACGTATCCTGGGAGAACCAGTGGCGGTTGCAGACACTTAAGTAACCTATAACTAACTGCATATTAAATAACCTTGCGGCAGATAATTTCTACAACATTGTCCCGTCCTTGAGTACTGCTCAATTCTCCACACCGTCTCTCAACGCCTACCATGGAGGAACGCTTGGTGCCACTCAAAAATAAAATATTCACCTTGCCCCGAGCGTCTTCAAACATAAAAATTGACGAGCATAGTCGTTAACAACTCTGCACCGCAACCGGCCGTCAGCTAAACATTGGCATCACGGCGCCATTACGACCAAAGTCACGAGCAGCGTGGCCAGCGTCGCAGCAGTCAAAGAAGAGATCAAGGCACCTCTCTTGAGAGAGACATACGACATGAAGAATCAGCAGTCGTCGGTGTGCAGAGTGTGCAGAGTGCGCAGACGCACACACGTACACAGGACGATGTGCCAGAGCGCAGACCTGTAGTCACCATTACCGCTGCTCGCTGAGCGCCACACTCGCAGCGCAGCACGCATTAATCGGTAATTAGAACTCATCAGTCTAGTAAGCGAACATCAACGAAAGTCCACGAGTGATTCAAAGCGAAATTGAAGATTGGAAAATGATGCCGTGAGCATCAAGTACCGACTCCGAACAGGCATCATGACGAAAAACTAAGCTCATTCTCGGTACTTGAGCGATCAATGTTATTCGAAATGCGGTACGAAGAAGTCGGAAGAAAGTGTAAAAGCTCCCATGAAACAGCGGATAATTTGGGCTGGACAAGCGAATATGTAATACGATTGCGGAAATGTCGGGGCTCGAGGCATATCGTATTGTTTTATTTTGTGCTCGTTAATTTGCTATCGGCGGCATTTTGGTTTCCTTTGACGCATTACGCTGTGTGCCCCTGCTAGCGATTTATTTACAGTGACCTGATTATTCATATTATTTGTGTTAATATTTCATTCAATTCTCGCTGAGCATATGTTCTCGTTCCATATGGTTTCCGTATAATTTACAGTTCAATTTCCCGTGATATTATTACAATAGAGAATGTCTTCATATATATATATATAGATATATTGTGGAAGGTCTGAAGCTCCCTTCCAAATCTCGGCGTTTCGTTCAAGTACGTCTTGTATATCCCATTAATTAATCTTGATGTTGGAATTTGCTCATTATTAATTCCATATCTTATCGTTACTTGAGCTCGTAAATATAATCATAAAATTTTGTTTTTGCTCCTTAGGCTGAAAAATATTTCCCAACCTATTAAATTTTTGAATTCCCATTTGTATGTAAATTCATGTACATCAAACCAGATCTCGTCCAATATACGAGCCGGAAACACCTATACTTTACCAGAGAAGAAGAACACGATTCCTGAAGGCATACTCTTTCCTATAAAGAATGAACGGGACGTACATTCTTCAACAAGAACACATGACTCCCCCTCTGCTCAAGAGCTCGTGCACAACAATTGCACCGCAGAGAACAAATACCCCGCCTTCCCCTTGCGGCGCTCCCCCTCGGCCATATCGTGATAGACAGCCGGGCGTCTCGACTCTGCTCGATATGCTCGGCAGGGCACGAGCAGGAATACAACACACCTGGGATCACAGCTTCCGGCACTCTTTTGTCGAGGATTTTGCATGTCGTTATTTCTTATTTTGTAGCTTTTGTGCCGAGATTCGAAAGTTCAAAACATCTAGCGGGCCTTGGAGACTTTCTTTGGTGGCCCTTTGCAAGACGGATGGTGAAGTCGATTGCTGCACAGGCTGCAGATGAACAGAAGCTTTTGAGTGGAACTTAGAGTATCTCAGGCAAGATGCTTCGCTCAGATTTGCTGGTTTTATTCTAAGTTTGCGGGGGCGAGATGAGGCAGAGGTTCGACGTTGCTTGGGGCATTAGGATAACGACGTACATTTCAACCGAGGAGCAAAGATGTTTTGAGATTCTGTGCTGGTGTCATACTCCTACCACTGAAGTTGGTGAACTTGGATTTTTGGGACAGATGTTAGGATTTTCAAAATCTGTATGAAAAATCGCTCTAACACACACAACTTTGAAAGATTTATCCTGACGCCTTAACCTTGCAGCACGAGTAGTAAAATTTGCTTGCATTTCCCTAGCAACACAGTTCACCGGAGTGAACTTCGTGCCCTCATCGTAAGATAAAATGAGCTCCAGCCCAAACCTCAGTGCATGAGAGTCGGCAAAAATATCAGTCACGTGTGGTCCTGGGCGTGGGCTTGACCCAGTGTCTGTAAGGGGTTACAACTACGGGGACTCGTAGGTGGGGTCCTTGTGAGAGGTTATCGATGCCTCCAAAGTGAAATCCGCACCTCTCAGTCAGACGTCTCGGCCAACTTCATCTTGTTGCATAGACGTATAAGAATTATTCTTTCGACTTACCACAACTGACATTCAAAGTGAAACTGTCAGAGTGTACGAAAGGGCTTCCTAATCTTTCACTCTGATCGCCCTTGGTATGAGGCGAACCGCTGTACGTGCTCAAGAAAAACACAAGCAGTTGCGCAGTTTCAAACTGACTTTGTCGTCATTGAACAGTTACGACGATGCTGTTCCGATGTAGAAGAGGCTGTTATCCACACAGAAATATGTCTAGTATAAAGGTTTTCAATGCTTAACAACATTTGAAAAGTAACATTATGAAATTATATCGTGACCAGATGGCTTTTGGATTTGGTGCTGCAGCATTAAAAGGCAATGCAGATAACAAATAACAGCAAGCACGTGGATCTGGATCAGCAAAGTACTCGTTCCCGCCCTATGCTAACCTACGTGGAGAGAACCGTGCAGTTCTGAGGCTCCCATGTTACTGTAGACTGCCCACAGCAATGCTGAGCCCACAACATGCATGCACTGCCCACAACAATGCTGAGCCCGCAACATGCATGCACTGCCCACAACAATGCTGAGCCAGCAACATGCATGCACTGCCTCGTCACTCCAGCGATGGTGGCGTGCGGTCACTGTTCAATCCGCTCTCGATGCAGCAGCACAAGAGCCCCCACCAATGAGGCGTATCGTGCTGGGCCGTTCTTCTCGGCACTGGCAGGCTCGTCTTGACCTCATCCGCCCGGCCACCACTTCAGACTGGCCTGAACAACATCGAACTGGTCCACGTCAGAATACCCGATGGTTCCCGACACTCAGGCTCGATGTAACCTAGGCAGATAAGAGCGTCTTAACCCCGCATTTGGGAATTGGGCAGAAAATCCTGGACGCAAATCGACTTAAAACCAAGCATTCTGACGCTTAAAAAGTTATCCGTGATGACGAATATTTGAACTACAGAAGGAATGGAAATTGGTTTGAAGATTCTATGTGTCAAATTGGCTACTAATACTAAAGCCTCAAAGTCAACGAATGAAAAGAAAAATATTAGTACAAGATTTCAAGTTTGTTCCCTATAAGTGAGGGTGTCGAAATTTATAAGGAACGGGCGCTACGCGGCTGTCTTCTGTTTCCGAGGCGCAAACGGTTCTGAATGCGACTGTCTCGTCCGACCAGTGACCGTGCTGGGAAAGCAGCGCCCGGAAGATTTAGATAGATATTAGCTCGTGTCCTGGGAGGATCCCGGTGACCGATCTGCCGTTCTTCTTCCTTTCACCATATGTTTTGTTTGTGTGATTGAGTTTCGTTATATTCAGTTACATCTTGCATGTTTGTGCTTCTATGTTCCATTCTATTGGTTAAGTTTGGCTGAAGGCCTGGGGAGTCCGTGGGACTAATTTAAGGTGGTAGGTCTTAACCTACTCACAGGAGGTGTTTACCTTGTTACCATTAACAATTAATTATTATCGGGGCTGCAGGCCTCTTAAGGAATATTACTCTTTTCATGGTTCGGCGATAGCTACGTGGTTCTTTGATTGTTGACTTCTCTTGTTGAGGTGGCCTTGAGCCACGCTTGCCGGTGCATGCATCTAACCTTATTAAACTCGAATAGAATGGAACTTAACTTCGACTTTTTTCATCTATCTAAAAGCTTTATAGCTCTNAGCTACGTGGTTCTTTGATTGTTGACTTCTCTTGTTGAGGTGGCCTTGAACCACGCTTACCGGTGCATGCATCTAACCTTATCAAACTCGAATAGAATGGAACTTTACTGCGACTTTTTTCATCTATCTAAAAGCTTTATAGCTCTTACTATGGTATTCGGGGACAAATAGGTATGCAAATTAGGATACTGAATTGCAACATTATGTGCTGCGATAGTGAAATAATGTTGAAACTTGGGCATATGAAATTTAATTAGAATAGGTGTGTATGTATTATTCTTTCTCGACGCAGATAAGAATCTTCCGTGATCATCTCATTGTGAATTTGCTCCGAGGCCGAGCTGCTCGGGCAATAGTTTCCTTTGACGTGTCTTTAAGGGCTTCTGAACTTCTGCGGTTAATTTGAGCCTGAGAAGTCTAACTTAGTCGGGTGAGCGAAGGTGGAATTTGTACACGTTACCAGCAGTCTTGAAATTTCCATGGATTACAATCGCATAATTGTTTATAAGTAGGGCAAATTGTTCTAGTTAACTGATATCTTTACTGTTTTACTTCAGCCGTACTTCTGCGCTTGCCGTGAGATTCAGCAGAATTAAAGCGTCTGCTGTCCTTTCTACATTTGATAATCCGCAGCTGTAACTCCTGATCCAGACAATAAAATATCGACCGTTTATTCGCTGAATTGTTTCCCCGTTTGGTTAATTTCCATACTATAGCTTTCTAGCTTTTCACTTTTTCTCGCTGCTTCATCTTCCGGTTTCGGGTAACGTTGAAAACATCCTCTGTTAAGGTCGCTTTTGTTTTTGATCTTATTACTTTCGGTTTCGTGCCAAGGTGCGAGGCAATGCATTTCTCAATGAGCTACCGGGACATCTTTCGTCTGTCTTGCTGATTGAACAGCCGAAATGGGTGATGAACCTAGTAAGCTTGTGCATGCTGCTGTTATTGCCTACACCATCTTTGAATTGCTTAGCTGTCCTTAACAGGGATTTTATAAAGGATAAAAGGATTTTATATAGGTATTATTTTATAGCTTTTCGTTGTCCCAGTTGAGTTGATGTGTAGAAAGTAGTTTAAACCCTGTTTAATGGATAAATTGATAAAAGGAATAAAGTTCGTTTCATATTATGTAATTTTTATTATAACTACTCCCTTATAAAGTATTCCACAATTCACAAAACAAATCAAATTAAGACTCGTTGACTATAAAGAAGGTAAAACAGATACTTACAATCTTGGAAAAATAACATCGATAAAAATAGTCCCGGTTAATAGTCCCGTTTTTTTCTTGAAAATTACCGGGACCGGGATAATAACCAGTAAAAAATGCCGGGATTTGCCGGGATCCCGGTCGGTCCATACTAGCAGAGCTCTACACAATTTTTAGAGCATTTCTACACTAGTCGCACGACTAAACTTGATGAATATAGGCCACAAAATGTTACATAACCAAGGCAAAACAATCTAATACAATCAAATTTATTGGGATCTCCTCAGAATTTAAGTTTTTAAGTACAATTAAAGCTGAGTTTTGAGAGTAGCACAAATTGGAATGATCTAAATAATGGAAACAAATTACAACAAACAATATTTCATAGTACCATGGCATTTATCAGTTACTTTATTATGCATACTAATAAAAAAATAAGTCCTGATCCCTCTTATTCAAAATTAGTAAAAAAAATGTGACTTATAAAAAATTAATAAATTTACTTTAACACAGGAACTCAGACAAAAGAAAAAAATTGGGTAAATGCTCCAACAATGAGATCTTCAATTCAAGTGGCTCAGGAGATCTATGAATTCATGAAATTCCACCTATAGAGAACTATAAAATTCTGCCCACCAACTCATGCATCAATACTCAATAAAATTACCTTCATTGCATTGCTATTCAATTACACCATTTCCCTCTAAATAAAAGTACATCAAACAAGCATTTTATGAGTCACATTCAAGACTTGGCTCACACTAAAACTATTGTTATTGGACAACAGTAGAACCGAGACTGGCCAATTAATGATTCCAATGCACCAATATTAGACGAAGAGCAAGAAGCGAGTGCATCACGGCACAAACGAAGGAATCTTACCTTCGCGGCCCGGGTCAGTTTGTCACCAGATTCACCCACACAGATGTTGAGGCAGAGCTTAGCAATGCGCACTTCACGCATCACGTTCTTATTCTTGTCAGCAAGCCGCTTGACTTTAGCATTCTGCTTCATGGTGCCTGCAACAACATCATGGTAAGAGTACATGCGAGGCAGAGTTCGACTCCTTCAACCTATGATAAATTATATGCGTCATGGTCATCCTTTGACAAATCCTTTCACTCACATCTGGCCTTCAAGAGCATGATTGTTGGGAAAATCTTTTTTCTTTTGAAACAGGAAAGGCATTTGATTTATGAATAATTAAATATCACATAGAAAATTATACATATTGCTATACAGCTAAGCTAGTGGGGTAACTAGTGAAAGTATAGTAAGCTACACAAGTCATTTGAAATAATTTCTGTAAATCTCAAGAATAATATTAAAATGCTTTCCAATATAAAAAATAATTAGGCTTTCAAAAAAATTACATGTTTGCTTGATATATACATTTGCCTTGTTTATCCATGTTTTAAAATGAAAGATGATCTGAACAAGCATTTTANGTTTTACTTTTTTCAATAAATCAATACTCCAAACTTGGACACATCTTCAACATCAAACTATAATTATTTTAAACTAATTTCCTCCAACATGAACTAGTTTTAATAGTTCCCATAATAATAAAAAAAATTCTACCTAATGACTGAAATGAAGTTTAATGTGCGACATGCTGTAGAGCAGTTGTCTCTTGACTAAAGTCTGTAGATCAAATTCCACCTGCCAATGAGATCAATCCAACCTGCAACAGCTAATGGCTTGTTATTGTTGCTGTGCTAAGTCAGATAAAAACTTGCCACAGGCCATAGTTTGGAGACCACTACTGCAGAGCATACCTAGCTTGGGTAAGCAAGTTTTCTATTGTAACCATATGTAGACTGATTCACATACAATATAATTTATTCATAAGTTAATAATTCTCCACGGAAAATATTTTTAAAAGAATGAGCTCATGAGTGCACATAGGATAGTAGTTGTGCTAACAGTTAATTGCCCTCCAATGTCTCCAATGATCATTCCTCATAAGGAACAATTGTAAGACCCTTTTATTTTCAAGAAGTTCATTTCAAATATGTTAAATCTTGAAATTACATGCTTTATATAAACTTCAGTATCATTAAAAATCATTTTAATTTATCATTACACTATGAAAAAAAGTTTGATTCTCTTTTTGGTTTGATTCAATGGGGATCAAGATAGATTGGGCAGGTCACACTTGAGTACAACCCTGGATATCACCACTGCCAGGGTTGAGGACACATGTATCAGCTGCTCTGTGAACTCAACATTTTTGGCACTAGGACTCACAAACCAGGTAAAAAATTGCAATAATAATGATTATTCACCAGTGAATTAATATGTAATTATAAGCCTGGTTTAACACATTCATGCTTGCAGAGATAGCTATAGACATCATGCTGAATTTACATAAAACACACACCAACAGAATTTTCAACTTTTAACTAAGCAATATTTATATTAATCTATATATATATATACTTCTTACACACGTACTGATGTTAAACACAACAGTGAACAACACACCCGTGCACGCTCAATCCATAAGCAACACTGAAGTCACAACCAGAGGCTCCTGAAAGTTATCAACTACCTGCATAAATTTCTCTCAGATAGAGGGCAGTTTGAACTATCATAGCTGATCCACAATAGTCTTGCATTCGCTCAAACTTGGCACAAAAGGTGTATCTCTTCTTTAGTCATATGTGATGACACATAACATTGACCCCTCTTTGAATGCCCCCGTTCTTACGAACTGTTCAATTTGGGCGGCCATCAATGTCTGTGCTATTTGTTCCAGAAAGAAAAACTGAGGCAAGCGTGAATGTGTTAACAATCCAATTTTCTTCACATGCCAGCTATGCATAGCTAACCTAATGAACTGTTGGTATGAAACATGCCACCTATATCCAGTTGGACTAACGATTGCGTAACATAACCAATGAACAGAACTTTTTTCAGTTAAAATTAGTGTTTCATGGTTGTACTTGTAACAGGACTGTATAGTTTAATTATGTTGACAACAAATATTTACATCATAATTTCCCATATAAATGCATTGAGTGATGTAGCAATAATACAATGTAAATTGAATTTCCAAAGTCAGTCCTAAAAATACTGAGGATTTATGTTTTAAAATAGAGTTAAAAATTTATCAGCAATACTTGCAACAGATAACCTGTATTATATTTCCTGGTGGGTATTACACAAGTGTTTAATGAAATATTTTTTACAGGATTGTTCAGGGAAAGGCAAGACAAAATCTCTTTACTCAACAAGATTGCAGCCAAGTCAGATCAGCACAACACTACTCCATTTTCAAGTAGCTGGTAGGATGATCATAATGTTTTTGATCCAGTCTATTAGAAACAATATGACTGGAAACAGTCCATAGTCTATTGGAAAGAGTTATTTTATTGGTTGTTTAGAGAAACCAAATCAGGATTAGAAGATGAATCCATGGCAAATAAGAGTAAATCCTTAAAACTTGAAACAGTCAGCAGCAACAACCTTGAAAACTTCAATTAGGTTGTGTTGTGAAAGAATCAACAGAAATCTGCTTATAATACACCTGCTTCATAAGAAGTCAATGTCATTGATGCCAACACTGACTCTTCTAAACTATTTCACAGTTCTTCCCTGATGAGCTTCTTTAGCAGATGTTTTTAGACCAACATAGATGCAACTATGTTGGTCAGATCCTATGGTGTTGGTCAGCAGTTTCATAGATCCTATGAAACTGCTCAATCCAACCAAATTGGAACAAGAGCAGTGATGAGGAATCTCCATCCAGATGTACCTCACTTAAAGTGTACACACAACTTCATTAGTCCACCTATGCATTGCACAATATCTCCCATGTCACATAACAGATAAGACCCAATGAAGGCAAGCATGCATCTGGTAGACAATGCTGAAGAAAACTTCATCAAAATTAAACTTCTTCTACCTTATCTTTGTAAAAAATTCTAGAAGCAAACCTATCCATGGAGGAGTATCACTGTGTGGATGAGCAAATTGTCACATTCAACTATTTATCTGGATTGAAGCTGATATCACTCAGAAGCCCCACAAATGGGGCTATTAGAGTTCATCTTAGCTGGTAGTTCTGGATTGGTCATGATTTTATACTATACACTGATAAGATTTTTTCAGTTAGACACCCTCGGATTCTTGAGTTGGGTGCAAGTAAAAATTCTGTGAACCTTGTTGAATACATTCCTGAAGAGAAATCCTTCAAAGTGTACTTTAAGAATTGGTTTACATCAGTGAAACTGATGGAACTGTTGGCTAGCAGGAAAATGTACTTAGCAATTGGTTCACATCAGTGAAACTAGAGGAACATTGGGCTAGCAGAAAAATTAAGGCTTGAGCAACAGTTCAGGAGCAAAGACTAAAAGGATTGGCATTTGAAGCTGACGATTACATAAAATTGGCAGAGGGTCTTATGAAGGCATGAAATGCAAGAATCCGAAACAATCATCACAGCTCTAAAGTAGCATGACAACACAGCCATATGTTTTCTATCTAGCTTTTTGAACTAGCAGCCTGTGAAAAATGATCAACAATATGACCCAAAAAAAAAGAATATATTGAAGTTTTAGTTCCTAATATTGGATCAAATTATAATATTACATGTAAAGCATCAAATCTCTGACTAATTAATAGCCTACTATTTTTCTTTTGCTCAGCAAAGTACAACACAAGCCTTGCATCTGATTGACACCGCTGTATTTAACTTCTCCTGTGGAACGTGGAGGTTACAGAGCCTCATTAGTTAACTTCACTCTGTGAATTTATATTTAAAATCTTTGATGTTTGCAAGCTAGGATTTTGCAAGAAAATATACTTCAATAGAAAACCTACAAGCTGAGTTAGCAAAAATTTGGCCTGCAACCAAATTTTTCATTCAGAAATTATTTAAAAGGATGGAGTAGGCAACCTTTCCATGAACACAGAGAGATGAGGCACCTGCAACTTTGCAAGTATCCTAAATATTGAGGAATAAGAGTGTACTTGTTAAGCATGGACTGCAAAGCACTTTTACAAATTTTGTCACCACTTTGCTTCATTCCAACAACGGGATGTGATATTGTCACACTAAACATGCTTGTCATTCATTTAAACTGTATTTTTTGTACTGGATACTAAGATGATATCTTTGAATTCAATACAATTTTCATTAGAATGAAATATTTCATATATTCTAGAATGTAGTTGCTGCAAGTAATTTGCTTAGTTCAGATGGAAGACTTTGTATTTCCCCCATGTTAAGTTTGACGTCAAAGAGTACAGATGTTGCTTGTCATTTGATGCTTTGTGGCCAGCTGGAAATATGTGCAACATATTTCTAGAAGAAATCATTTTGTTTGATCTTAAAGGATTGTTTACTTTTCTTAGATGTGTCATAAAAATCACATGCAAGAAAAATATTTTAAACAAAAATTTGGTCACTAAAGAGTAAACTGGTGGCTGCTAGTTTCAAAGCTCAAGTGCAATGGCATTGCCACATGCTCCCAGTTGCTGCTCAATTGCAGCATTAGCAAAAATATTAACTTGCTCATCTCAGGTTTGTCTTCCACTTTACTTAAAGGGATTCAAGTCATATCACTATTTTATAATAGGTCAAATATATGCACTCACTACATATAAATTGTACCGCTTTCCACTATAATAAATTTGTGGTTAAACTTAATAAGGTCACAAAATATAATTGTGTACTATGAAACCCATGAAAAAATTAGGTGCATACCATACGACAATTCATCACGTAAACAAGGTTGCATAAGCCAAAAAATTCACGTTTAGGCATAATTCTTTAGGAAAACTTAAATTTTTAATTACAATGATATGAAAAGCGATATTAAAGTAAATTAGAAACAGGTTATTTCGATAATTACCAACTATAACTTAGGGCACAGTGAACATCCCGACAGGCATAATGGAACACTTGGGAATTGAATTGACTGCACGACCATCCGAAAACACACATAATTAAAAAACGGGTTTTCTATGCGTAAATCAAAATTTTATGGTAAAATAATACCACTATCTGAATGGCACAAAGTATCACTCACCAACAGACATATTTCTAAATTTTAGTATCACTTTCCTCCGATGCACTTTCCACCCAAATCATAACACTAAGAACCGAGTGTTTAGTCGAGCGATGTTGCCATAAGAAAAGATTGCGTCTCATTTCGATTGCTTGGGTTCGTAGGTATCATATTCAGTTTAGAGGTTTATAACCAGTTACGAAGATACATTTTTATTCGATTATTAACTTTCATAAATCGCAAGGAATAACCAAATAAAATTTTCAAATAACGAATAGAGCAGGGATAATTTATAGAAGTTCATGGAGAAAATAATTTCAACACACTTTATTACCACAAAAGAAAAATTAAATTTTCATCTGGCTTAATTTCACAACGTATATCATTCACGTCTTTAGATAGTAAGTTATTTTATAGCAATAAAATTTTGTACTGCTCAACTATTTATGAACGATAAACAACACCAATTGTATTGCATGAAGGAGGTTGGGGGTCAAATAAATGGAATAATATTGAGTTTTTATACTTTCGTCATTGTGTTCAGTTTAACCAGGTATCATTTTCTCTCTATTGAAGTTGGAGAATTCATTTCACTCATTAATTATAACTTATTTTTATACATATGTTAGTTTTAAAAAATGTGATCATGCGACTCCTCTCCTAAAAAAACTGAACTGGACCCCCGTACAACAAAAATTTCTCATTCATAAAACACGATATATTTTCTCTTCTTCAAGCCTCCCTCGGAGTGATGAAAAAATTGTGAAATTCTTTCCTTCCAATACTGTAAGTAAAAACCGAATAGCAAAAGGACGTCCTTCTGAGCTACCTGTCATCCAACATAGGACAAAAGTTTTATGAATCTCAGAAGATTTGCTACGGAATAATCTGTTTCTGCACCTAAAAAATCTCTGGTCATCAAACGATTTCAAGGAAAATTGTCTCGTCCTTTTAAGTTTCAGCAATAACGCACACGTACACATATCAATGTATATATGCGTGGATACCCGTACATGTTTCCAATCTTAGCCTCGAAATGTATTTTAGCGTCGCTTATCTTAAGATACTTGTTCTGTTTTATCGAAAATTTTTATGTTTTAATTATAAGGCTGTAATTTTACTAATTGAAAAGCCGAAAGGTATATACTTTTATGTATCTGATTTTGGAACAAACTATTTTTCTTTCTTCTTTCTTTTCTGTATTCATGAACAAAACTTATACGTATCAGCTAAGACCACTGTCCCAGAATGTGCGTTTAGTTTTCTTGTTGATCTAACGTTGTGCAACAGCTAATGGGTGTGGAAACTTTTTTCGAATCGAGACTCGAAATCTACTTTAGTGACGTTCACCATAAGATATTTGTGTTATGATTGTAAATCAGACTTCTAGGAACTGCTGTCTCAAAATACATGTTTTATTTTTTTGTGTATGTTTTCAACGATAATTGACACTGGCTTTCACAACGCGAGTGCAAAGCTACCGTGGCAATGCTAGTTACCGTAGTGCAAGAATGTAAATGTAAATTTGTGATGATATACCTCTACTTTAAAATACCGATTCCTAATTGCGTTTAAGCCTTGTAAAATTCAGACTTTCTCGTTCATACTCGCCATTATTTGTTACTGGATTCTTTTACCATAAAGGTGTGGCAATGTTGGTAGCACCTCGCATGTATCATGATTTGGTTAACATTTTTTGACGCAACACAGCTCTATGTACTCTAAATCATCGGTAAATCATTTTATGTATCAAGTAACATGTTTAGCAGTAAGTTCTTACAACTTCCACATTTTAATTTTAAGGCTGTAATTTTTAACGTGACTTTCACCCGTAATTTTCAAGGTCGTAATCAGTGATCACAATCAGAAGTGTAGCTTGACTTTTACACTTTAATTTGAGGGGATCGTCCCATTTTTGAAAAAGTTTTTCCCTGTGAGACGGATCTGCTTCAGATTTGACACACGTATGTAACTCGATAAA